>CM057816.1:79859691-80062191 GCA_030067965.1 Latrodectus elegans | reverse complement strand
ATACAATATTTTATTAATACTAAATTTTTATATATTATTTACTAAATTCAATGAAAAACTTTTAAATTTTGTATGACATTTTTATTACATAAAAATCTACTGGGTCCTGTGGTTGTGGGTTTAATCGAAACAGTTTTTAGTTTAACAATAAATTAATTGATCAAAGTTAAGTTACACATAATAACAAATAGAAGCACTAAATTAAGAGGATGATTAAAATGCATCCAAAAAAGTTTAAAATCAAATGCCTAACTGTCTTTTCTTTTCCTCGCCAGGAACGCTCTCGGAATGGAAGAGAGAGAGAGAGAGTGAAGTGTCACAATATCCAATTAAGAATATCCACTTAAATGTTTTGAAATACTTTCAAATTATTTAAACATAACAGTTTGAATTATAAAATATGCATTAAAATGTAGTCATTTTTATGCAGTTAAATTCTTTTATGTTAAAATTAATATGCCCATTCTAAATTTAAATCTGCTGTTTTAAAATTGAAAACTTCACGATCATTCGTTAACACTGAATAATGACAACAATAACGAAAATAAACAACACTTTCATGCATTACTTCCACATGGCGAAAAGAAGCCAAAACTTGATTCATATTTAAAATAATTGGAAGAAGCGTTTGATAACGCGTGGTGACCCCTTATTATTTTCTTAACCCCTTGACTGACGAATTAAATGGAATTTGATGCGACAAAAAAAAAAACTATTTAATTTCGCTTAATTGAACTACACCATCAATTTACACCATCATCCCCACTTTCATATAATGCATCCGGCTTATACATGTTACGGGGATTATTTATAATCTTTACTAAACTCAAATATTGGCTAGTATAACATTCACCGTGCGAGACTTCTGCTAAACTGAACTCTTACTTTCAGTGTGCTTTTTTAAATGAGAATCGTCGAACGAGTGAAGCAACTATGTAATCTAATTGTAACTTGCACGGCGTCCGCCGAAAGAAGCGCTTGACGAGTCTGACTCGTCAAAGTCTGTGATGGCCCAGGAAATCAATGACGAGTCAGACTCGTCAAAGTCAGTCAAGGGGTTAATGAAGGAGGCTTATACTCCTTCAAATATTCTCAATCTCTTCCGCAGTTTTTTGAACAACAGAATAGCTGTTCTCAGTCTTGGTAATAAGTCGAAAGTAGTTAATATCCAAAAAGGATGTCCACAAGGATCTGTTTCTGGCCCATTGCTTTGGAACCGAATTATAAAGGATTTACTAAAAAAATTGAATGATTTTAAGTGCTGGAAAATTGCTTTCACAGATGGCATACTCGTAATTGTTCAGAACAAACTTTTTCCGATTTATGCAGTACCGCTATTTTGATTTTATTCATAATTGGGATCAACCTTGCAAGCTGGAATTTAATCATACCATGTGCAAAGTAATGATGATTCACAAAAAGGCTAACATTGACGCCCCAAGCAATCTTGCTATGGGTAGTAATTTTCTACAAGTTGTAGATAAAATTAAATATCTTGGTGTTGTTGTCGACAGTAAACTTAACTGGAAGGTACACTTGAAATACATTTTAGCTTAAATTAACATTCTTACAAATGCCTTGTATAGAATTCGCAATAACAGCTACGGTATTAAATTCGAAGTTTCAAAATTGATTTAAAAACAAGGCATTGTGCCCGTTATTCTTTATGCATCGCCAATTTGGGGAGACCATTTGAGGAAAAAAATAGACCGATAACTTATCAGGAAAATACAAAGAAAACTGATCTTAAGGATTGTCAGAGGATATAGAACAATCAGTTATGATGCTCTCTTCATTCTATCTGGTCTTCCACCTCTTTATGTTGTGATACTTCATCAAAATGAGACTTATCGTTATGCTCAAGACTCTTTTTCTAACCATCTTGATGGTGATTTGAACTTTTCTTCCCTACCTCATCCATCTTCAAGATCTCATGCTCCACTTGCTGCATTTGATAGCATTAGGAAAGAATACTATGATCTAATTTACTTTACAGATGGGAGTAAAGTTAACGAAAAAGTAGGTCTTGCATACATATGCTTTCAAAATGGGTTTGAAGTGAGTCATCAAGTATACCGAATAAATGATTACAGTTCTATTTTCCATACTGAGTTACTCTGCATTAATCTTGCTGTTAAAAATGCCATAAGCAAGCCTTATAAAAAGTTTTTAATTTGCAGTGACTCGATGTCATCCCTACTGGCTCTGCAAGATATAACTAGTTTTGAAAAACTTATTGTGAAAATCCAGACTTCAATAAATATGTGGGATATGAAAAATATTTCTTTCACTTTCTCTCTACCATGTCAAGGGTCATAGTGGTGTGCATGGAAATGAAAGAGCGGATTTCCTGGCCAAATCTTCTCTTTCACTTCCAAATAAACTGGATACCAGCTTACCCAAGTCTTTTTTCAAAACCACTGCCAAAAAGAAGATTATCACAGAATGGAACTCCGGTTTTGTGTCCTCTCCTAATTGTAAGTGGACAAATTTTTTTTCCATCAGTTCCCATCAGAATTAAGAACTACTGGTTCTGCACCGACATTAAAATTACGCAATTCCTCACTGGACATGTGAAACTCAATAGCTCTCTTCACCGTTTCCACATTAAAAACAGTGAGGTGTGCATGTGCAACTCTGGGAGTGACAACCCTTCTCACATTCTTCTTGAATGCCCATCTGTTTCAGAAGAAAGGAACGAGCTTTGTAAAGACTGAAATAACAGGTGGCCCCCGATTTTGGTAAACCTAGTAAAGAAAAAGAATTTTGATTTTTTTTTTAATTTATCCATGCTGTTATCTAACTCCTTTTTATTTTTATCCCTTTTTTTCTCTTTGCCTTTTTTTATTATTATTATTTTCATCTCATGATTTATTTGGAATGTTGTACATTTGTTGTATGTATCTGTTATGTAGTACATTTGTTGTACCTTCGGGCCCAGTGTAGTATTCCTTGGTGCACAGGGAGATATTTTTGTTTTCCCAAATAAATATATATATACATATATAAATTACCTGAGTTGCAGGTGCATACACACAAAAAAGTTACTGATTTTCGGTATCTTTTAATGATAATAACTTTCTTTTGGCAGGAAACTTAACTAAAACAAAATAATGGTCCAATTTCCACTGCACAGCTGAAAAAAAATAATATGAAATATTTTGGAGTCGATAAGTCCGAATGGCCGCAACTCGATCTGTGACGTCACGTAATGTTAATTTTATGGGAGACACTTCCAATGGAATATCAACAACTCTCATGTAATAATGGCTAATATAATAGGGTTCTAATCTGAGAGAGCTAATTAGGTTCTTAAAGTTGGTCACTGGGGTGTTGAGCCTTGCCGACTCCAAAGCCATGGCCAGATGCATTAGATTTAATTGACGATCATCCATGCCAAGGACAACCTAATAAATATTGTAATGCACATTCTCTATAGGATTTAAGTCAGGTGAGTTATCTGGCCAGGGGAAAAAATCTAAAATCATCCTTGTGCTCTGCGGATTACTCACGAACATTTCTAGCTGTATGACGCCTCGTATTGTCCTGCGGGTAGAGGCCATCATCCTGTAAAGAAACTATGTGATTATAAGGGTAAATATGTTCTGCAAGGACAGATGCGTATTTGTATTCATCTATTGCTCCTTCCACAATAATAAGTGAATCCAGAGAATGGCAGGAAAGCATTCTTCAGACCATAATGTTGCCGAAGTCGCATAAATTTCTCAGTTTCTGCATTAAGCTAACCATTGCAATGTTTTCCAAAGCCCCCACACACCCTTTATCTACAATCAATTACACTGTGCTGTCATTTGCATTCTGTGACAGGTTATTTAACATTGATGTCGAAAGTACGTAGTGATCATATTAAAATGACCACATACTGCAATGGTGCAAAGTTGCATTTTTATGAGAAACGTTTATGTCGACATGAGTGATTATGAAATGAAAACAATTTTTTTATATAAAAAGAAAATACCAAAAAACAAAATCTACATTTCAAGTCATTTCTAGCTTTGACAACTTGCCTTCGGTTCAACAGTTCGTGTGTTCAAATCCCACCTAGGGCATGCATGTTTGTAGTGGTTTGGAATCCACTTTAAACCGTAGGTCCCGGTCTAATTAGCCCTCGTGTGCAAAAAATGACCGTTGTGAGCGACAAAAAACTAGCTTTGACAAACATATACAAAAATTTAAGATGTTTCATGCATTCTTTTAATAAGTTCTAACTATGTTTCATTCAGAATTTCTTAAATATAAATGCATTCATACTACAATTTTAAAATATAACTCCATTTTTTCGTCTCATTTGAACCAAATAAAGTTGATCGGAGACCTTTTAGAAACCAATCGAGAGAAAAAATGAAGCAAATTTTTAGTTATAAAACTCTACGGAAGGTAGAAAGATTAAATAAATATAAAATAACTGAGTACTTATGCCAAGAAACATAAATTGGAGCTATTTAAAATAAAAAAATTAGATATTGGTTTATTTTTTTACAGCCCTAGTTGTTGGAAGTCATCAAGCACTGCTCTCTGCAGTCATCAAGCACCACTCATCAAGCAGTGCTCTCCGAAGTTCCAGCAGACATACGGGAGGGAGTTGATGGGCTGCAATTTGTCGGCTAAAGATATCCTACGCGTACTCTATTGGATTCATGGCCGGTGTGTATGCTGGGCAATCCATACGGGTGATATCCTCCAATTTAAGGCATTCGTCTAAAATGTTTGAATAATGAGGACGGGCATTGTCATACATAAACAGAGATTCTGCATCCATGGCGCCCCAAAACAATGCACATGTTGTTCCATAATGACATCTCGATAGATGTGGCCTGTCAAGGTTACATTCTGAACATACGGGTTAGTTCTGGTACCAAGAATAATTTCTTAAAAACAAGTAATCCTGCACCACCGTAATGGTGTCGTTCAATCATGTGCTCTTACTGATAAAGGGTACCTGGCCCTCTCCATATGAAAGTCCGATGAGAATCAGACTGAAAGCTAAACCTGGACTCTTCGGAAAACATCACATAAGGCCACTGTTGCGGTATCCACGATACATGCTCTCTACTCCAGAATAACCACAGACGACAGTAAATTGCGATAAGTGGAACACGTCATTGTGACGTATTATCGGTGCTATCTGGTGGTTTCTTGTAAACTGCATATTATTCTTCAAGATTTGTGTGATAATTCTACATGTAAAAATTTAATTTTAGAGTTAGATATTTTAGTTTTTTAGAGTTCTTTGATTCTGAATTATCCTTAGTTTGTGAGTGCATTTTTGTGTGATGTTACATTCTCTCTCGCCTACAGTTTCGTACTTTAGTTTTTAATTTTGTTACTATGTTTGCATATTCCAAAATTTAGTAAAATATTTTCATTTTAGAAGAATGATATCTTATAATCCTCGTTAGTAAATTAAGCAATTCTAAACTTTCTTAAGAAAGGAAGTTAAAGCAAAATAACGAAATTAAAGATGTTAGATCTCTTTCATGCTTTGTCGACGGTTTGAATTATTTTAGAAATTTATTATGGAGAACATAAAAATTTATCCAAATGTAATATTATTTTTTTAATATGAAAACATTTGCTGCAAGATTATCAAAACAAGCAAATGAAAATAAAAAATTAAGTGAATCAAAATATAATTTCAGATCTGTTATTGTGTGCATGAACTATTTAAAAAATAGTTAAAGTGCAGGTACGTTGACATAAATATGTTTATGTAGCAAAAAAGAATGTAACTTTACTATTTCAACAAATTAAAAAGATTCTGATAAGTTATCATTTAGTGAATTGCAAGATTTATTTTTGGTTAATTAAAACTTTAAAAAACCACAAACAAAAATATTCACATAACATTAAATATTTTAAAATATATCAAAATAATTACACATAAAAACTAAATAGTAAAATCCTGTTTTGGGTTAGCATTTGGCAAAACTAGAAAAAAATGTCTAACATTTTCTTCGTAAGTGACTAAAAAAATGTAGGTGGTATGAAAGGGATGTACTTTTGTCATTTAAACAATATTTTATAAGAAATAAAAAATGAATTTTCCACTATATTTTCATAATAAAATGCATTTATGTTGAAAATGCATAATAGAATTATTTATTTTATGTTTTTATTTAATTTTCCCAATGAGTCATGACACACAACTAAGATAATTAACGATAAAGGAAATAAATAAATTTCCAAATGTATTTGGAAATTTGCTTAAAAATTGCTTTTCGAAGCAATAAATGATGTCTAACATTTTCTTCATGCAGTCCAAAAAACAATACACATAACGTAATATTGTTAATGTCATTGCTATTGCATGCCCATTTCTTAAAAATTCGTAACTTTTTAAAACGTGAACAAAATTGTTTCATAAATTATACGAGAAGTTTAAGATTAAATAGTAGCAGAACTAAATATCCAATTTATTTTTCTTGACGATGTAAGTGGTTCAATTGAATAATTTTAAATTGCTGCGTCTGAAAGAATATTTTCATAAATAAATTATGTTTAAAATTTAATCAAATCATGTTTCATAGTTTTATATAGCTTAATATACATTTATTTAACATAGATTCTGATCTAAATAGCACTCATATACAAAAAACGACCAGTAAGTGTCAAAATTACCAACCATATTTATTCAACTTCGTTTGAAGTAAGTATTATCATAACATGTCACCAAAGTCAAAAAGTGTAAAACATTCAATGATTTTTTTTATTACCTAGAAAATTTAACAAGCTTGAACTAATATTGTCAAGGTTATAAAATTACAGTGCAACATTAAAAAAAATGCTTTAAGATTTCTACTTCAAAAGAAACATTGGTTTTCAGAATAATAGCATTGATAGACGCTTTTTTGTTATTTATTAGAGCTCATTAATAAACTGTCTATTAAACTTTAGCATATGACTTTGGGAAAATCATTCTACTTGTGTGAAAAATTTAAAGAAAATATTGGTATTGGGTTAGTTTCAGAAACCTCATTTGTAGTAAAATAAAAAGCTGGATTAATAAAAGTTGTAATTTTGTTCATATAATGTTTCCCTTTGAATAGTATTATATCTAAAAAATATCTATATTTTATGCAAATTACTGAATTGCACTACGTAGCTCAGTATAGGATAACCTGCTATATATTTCTCTTACATTAAACTTATTAAACAAACGTATTTAATTTTATATGAAAATTTGATTTTGTTAACTTTTCTTCAAATATTTTAAAGTTATTTCATAATGTTATCGTTTGGACTGTATTTCACAATCTGATTAATTTCTAAAATCTGAAAATTTAAATTTCTCGTCATTACCTTCATGTAGAATTAATTATATTTAGGAATATGTTAAAAAATTTGAAATAATAAACTGCCGTATTTTACAGCATTTTTCTTTAAATTTGTATTAATAAACGAAATTGTTATCATTTAGAGTAAGCTAGATTTTACTTATTTGCAAAGAATTTTATATATTCTTTGATCAAATTTGAGTATTCTCGAAATATCCACCCTTATTAACTCTGAAATTACTTTATTGCTCAATAGGTGACGCCACTATAACTTATTTACAAATAATATTTATTGTAATAACTGCCAGCTTCATATCTTCCATTCAATTTTTCCATATAAGTTCCTCAGAAATATTTTTCTCAATATGTAGAATTTTACTCCGTATTCATTTTGTTGTATTAAAGTATGTATAATTTTACTACATACTTAATTTGAAAAAACTGAATTAAATTATTTTGAAAAAATAAAAGATTGTTTATTAAGTAATTTTTATTCAAGTAATCTAATTAACAATATGCATTGAATATGTTAACTATAGTGAGTAAGCTTAAAACATAAATTATATTATTTTAATTTATCAGGCAATATTTTAAAATAGTTAGATAAAAAAAAACAGTATGGTATATTTTTCATTTGAAAATAAATATTAATTAATATTTAACCTATTCAATCTTTCCCGATTTATGTTGAATGTTGATTTATATTAAATGTATTTAAAGATTGAAACTTCCCATTAAAAGATTAATCATTTTGAAAAATAATTTCTTAACAATAACCAAATGTATTTGCTTGAACATTCGGTGAAATGTGCAAATTTGCGAACTTATCAGTGAAGACATGTCATATTATGAGACACATTTAGACGCGTTAAATTTTTGCTGTCAGCAAAAAAGAGTTGTCTTTTTTAATGTAAACATTTAAATAACTTCACATATTTCTTTTTACAGCTAGTATATCATTACAAATTTTTATTTGATTGGAATTTCAAATTATTCCTGAAAGAATTAATTTTTTATTCACTATCAATCTGGATTTATGATTTGTGCAGCAGTCTCCATTATTAAACTGCTGCTCATAAAATTTAATTATATATTTTCTTATATTGATCTTCTATAATGATAAAATAAAAATTATTCTTTGAACTTCAATTGTACTAAGAAGTTCCAGAGGTTATCAGTAGATGTCGCCATCAAATTTTTACTGAAGAATAAAAATATTTCTAAAAAAGTATGTTTTAGACGCGATATGAGATGACGGAATAATTAATGAAAGATGCATGAATTATTTTTATTCAGTCTTAAAACAGTAACTTTAAATTCATAGTTAAGAAGAAAACAACCTTTTCTAAAATTTTAATATAAACATTTTACCACATTTTAAAATTAGTAATATCATTTCAGAGTGAAAATTATTTTCTTCTATAATATCATGATAGAAATCATAATGGAATTTTGTTACGTCTTTATGAATAAAACCTAAAAAGTGCATATAATTTCTATATGTTAACATGTCTGATTTAAAGAATGTCTCCTTTAAAGTTTCTGTAAACAATTATAGAAGTAGATTTATACAACTGAGTATCAACTGCCTTTGGTTGCTCTGAAAAACGATATCCAGGCATCAAATTTTCATCCAAATCTTGCTTAGTAAATTTTTAAGGAGCATATATAACTTAAAGGAAAACTTAGTTCAAGTTGCTAAATTTTACTTATCTTTTGGGCATAACATTTAAAATGCTGATAAAATTGTAGATGTTTAACAGCCATTATAAGTGAAGTTCAAATGTTACTTCTTGTGATTTTTTGAAGAGAAACAGGTTATTTACTTGAAAAAATTTTAGAAGAAAATATGCATGGATTTAATTTATACATTAAAAATAAAATTTGCAGAAATAATATAAATGTTTGGTCCCTTATCTGTTAAATAATTCAAGGCTAGTCTTAAAAACGTAAATTCTTAATTAAAATGTTATTATTAACGTAAATTCAAGGAGATGCTTTGAAACGAAAATTGCTATGATGCATTTTTAAGATCTTGGGTTGAAGGTCTGTACTTCCAATATCAAAAATTTGGTTATTATTAATGACGGAACAATGTTAAATATGGGAGATTTTGAAAAAGCGTCTTAGCAAATTATTTGCAAAGTAAAAACAAGAAAAGACAAACACTGTTAATTGAAAAATTGTTAAGTTTCTCTAAAAGAGAAAACATTAGATTTTTGCACGTAAAGAAAATGAAATTTTGATTTTCAGTAAAATAGTTATTTATCATCGTAATAAATAATTCAAGACGTTAACGTCAATTACGGGTGAACGTAAAATCAAATTTTATATTTTTTGAAAAAATAATTAAATTTTTAATCTACTGAGAAAAAAATAACTTTGCAAAGGAAACTAATTTTTGTTAGGGAAAATTAAGATATTAAAAAAAACACTAATTTACAATATAGATTTAATTACATTGTAGGATTGCATAAAGCAATCAATGATTATCTTAATTAAAAATTATAGTCATCAATTTTTCGAAGTGACACCTCTACATTTGTTTCTCTTATTACTCAATAATGAAAAAGTAAAACAAAATGTCTTTTAAAAACTATATAATTTTTCTATAGAAGCAAAGAATATAGGAGGTTTTTTATATTATCCTATATTGTAAAAGGATTTGAAAAATCAAGAGAAATGATACTATATTAATATTAATCATTCTGCTCTAAAAATAATATGCCATGTTTGTAATATATATTGCAAATTTCTAACTGCCAATAATTTTTTATTAACAGGTGTAAAATATGTTATTCATAAAAGCAATAAAATTCAATAATGAATTATCGATAATATTCCTTATTTGAGCGTTTCACGGTACAGTTCTCGAGTGTCTCACTAACTTTCTATAAAATATCGAAGTCAATTTTAAATGGTAGTAATTCGTGTTCTGGAAGAAAGTGAAAAATTGTTTACTTATTTTTTATATAGCAAGATATTTATCATAATCGTAAGATAAAGATTTTCGCAAGATAAAGTTCTCCTGCTTTCATTTTGAAAGTGAACTAAAAACATTAGAATAAATAAATAAATGAATAAAAAGTAATAGATATAATTGGCAATAGTTGAAAAAAATAATTTAGTGGCGCCATCTATTGATCAAAAATTGTATATGAGTAAAACTGACATTTTTGATTTAAAGAATGTCTCCTTTAAAGGTTCTGTAAACAAGTATAGAAGTAGATTTATACAACTCATTCCTTCTGAGTATCAACTGCCTTTGGTTGCTCTGAAAAATGATATTCAGGAGTCAAATTTTCATCCAAATCTTGCTTAGCAAATTTTCAAGAAGCATATATAATTTAAAGGAAAACTTAGTTCAAAATGCTAAATTTACTTTCTTTTGTGCATAACATTCAAAATGCTGTGAAAATTATAGATGCTTAAAAGCCATTAGGACTACATTTTGAAATAAATAATTTAAATTTATATTAAACTCTTCATATTAAAACAAGAACACAAAATTTAAAATATCAGTATTGAAGAAACAGACACTTGACCTACACCTGTCCTCATTATATATTCCTACGACATCAGTAAAGCAGTTGTAAAAAAAAGAAAAATTTAATATAGAAACTATAAAAAACGTTATTTTTGATTAAATAGGCCTCAAGCCCCTTCTCCTGAGAAAACAAGAACGATGCTTCATTTTAAGATATCTAAAATGTAAACTCTTCAAAATTATACCAATTTTTATACGATTCATTAGGTTATCCGTTTTTGACTGCTTCTTTCCATCAATCAAAAGAATAGTATTAAATCATCATCCTAAACCAAGGGCCGCCAAAATTTTTCAATTCTTGATCCCCCCAAAAAAATTTGTAATAATGAAAATGACACCATCTATAAGCAAATAGAAGAAAAATTCATCTCTTTTTAAAATGATCTATTTCATTTTGACAAAATGTAATGTCTACATAAATGAATATGGAAGATATGCTTGATAAAACCTGGATAGATTAGCAGTTTTGGTTTAAAATTCATAATTTAGTCTTAAATGGACTTAAGAATTCCACATTTGATTCATTTTTCTGATTTCTAAAAATGGCACTAAGATGAAAAATGTATGATTCAATATTATAATTTCAATAAATGCAATGATTAAATATTATGAATGCAATAAAGAAATCAAAATAAATTGATTGCAAAACATTGCATATTTTATCATTAATATTTTTATTTGTCTAAAATTTATTCACAGTTAAATTCTTTAAAAGGATCTTAATTCAAATTCATCTATTAATAAAATGTCCATTTTAATATTACATTGGTGATATTTTCAACTTAATACAAAATGGCATAATAAAATTTTCATTTCCTTTTCAATGTCCATAACTTTTGCCTCTTGAAATCAGAGCTTTATTTTTTAAATGATGTGCATATTTTATGCATTTGAAAAACGGAATAACAAATTAGAAATATTTTGCTACATTGTAATTAAAAGTGATAGCCCTAACGAAAACTTTATAAACTTAAGTTGACGTCAATAAATCTGCAATTGGTATTCATTCATGGATCCCATTATTTGACAGACAATTATTAAATTGTATCGATACCTAGAAATCGATATCCACCGATTTGAGGAGCCCTGTTCTAAGTCATGTTAAACAGCTGGTATGTTTCCATTACCACCTACTCACCACTAGAAGAGGACTATTCGCTTTCGAAGTGATCATCTCCGATCTTTAAAATTTTCTAAGGACATCAAATTTTTCGAGATCTGTATCAGCTGTTTAGCTGAAAAATCTATGCTAGAACACATCCTTCAGTGGCTGGGGCTATCCAAGCATTATTTATATAACGTTCCTTTAGTGGTGCAAGATATTTTGGGGATATGTTACATTATAGACCTGCTGGCCAAAGGGGATATGCAACAACAGAGGGACATTCGAACTTTGAAGAATTAATTCTGAAGTTCTCTCATCTTAAATATCAATTTCAAATTATTTGGATCAAGACAGTGATGCTTACCCACAAAAAGCTACAGCAGTTTTAATTGTTTATTATGTTATCATAAATTTAGTCCCATGCTCTGTTTCTAATTGCACATGCTAGTTAATAATTATAGGAGAAAAAATTGTATTTCCTGCAACAAATAGCTTTCTTTATGTCAATCACGTGTGCTGTGTTCTATTATGAATACAACTCAATTAAGGCTTTCAACACTGAAAAAAATGTCTGCTGGAGGAGCTGAAGAATTTCAGGTTGCGAGAAGAACTTCATTCAAAATTTTATGTTGCAATTTGTCTTTAAACATCTTCCACCAAAACGATAAGAAGTTCTTTTAGTGCGTTATAAAACCTGAACAAATACAGAAACAAGAAAACAGACTGAAATACATTTGAATAAGTTAAGCAAGACCTCTTTCCGAAGATGACTTAAACATAACTCCGGTTTCTACACTTTATTTCTTTCAAAGGAATTTTTCAAATTCATTGTGTTTCAGTCCGTCCTTATCCGTTTGATCTGAAAGTGATTGATTTCAATTTACAAGTCATTTCAGTCACATTAATTCTGACACTAGGAGTACAAAACTTCTAAAATAATTTTTTTTTCACTTTATACAATCATATACGAATGAATTTGATAAATCGTCTTAAATGAAGAAAGGATGTGTGTTGATCTTGAAGACAATTTTAGTTTTTCTGGTCAATAATAAATATGACAAGGGGAAAAATAATGAATGCTAAGAACATTAATGCTAAGAAACTATGACCTAATGTCTCATTATGCAATCAATCATAATCGAACGAGTTTTATGAAAATAAAGGGATGAGTGTTGATGTTTATGAACATTTTTGATTCTGCTGATCGATAATAGATATTATGAGAGCAAAGGTAATGAACGTACCAATTATTGAGTAACATTCTTTTAACTTCATGCAATCACATACGAATGAGTTTGATGAATTGATTTCAAAGAAAATAGGATGCGTGTTGATGTTAAGGACAATTTTGGTTTGGCTGGTCAATAGTAAATATGATAAGACCAAAAATAATGAATGGACCTAGTGTTCCTTTAGGAAATCAATCATAATCGAATGAGTTTTATGAGAGTAAAGGAATGAGTGTTGGTGTTTATGTACATTTTTGGTTCTGCTGATCGATAGTAGATATGATGAGGGCAAAGGTAATGAATGTCCCAATTATTGAGTAAAAATTTGATTTGGTGTAGTGTAAAATATTGCCTCCAGTTAGTACCATTCCGGGCATGTCAATCATTTCTTTCAATAAGGATTTCTTTAAGTTAATCGAATGTTCAGGGTAACTTGATCGGTAAGATATGTACACGCTGTAGAAGGTGTCTTTAATATCATGGAGACGGTCGGGTATCTTACCAGCACATCGAAATAATATATACACGGAGAAGAAATTGTACGTCATAAACAAGCAGATCATAACAATAATCGGTAGGAAGAACATATTTAACTTAACTTCCTTGAGAAGTAAATAGAAGTCTGAAAATCCCACAAATGTGCTTGACAAACATAAGTAATAAGAGCTGTAACAGAATACTCTTTGAATTTTCCTCAAATTTTCAGTCATTGCTATGTATCTATCAGTGAACGTATTTTCAAAATTAACTTTCAAAATCGAAAATCTTTCCATGTCACACTGAAATGTCAGTAGTGATGTCGAAGAGTAATGACAACATGTTACGAATGTTAGCAGCATCAAACTGGAAAATATCATAGGTAAAGTGACCAATAGGGAAATATTAATAACTATGTAAACACTTTCCATTAATTTGCTGTTCATTGTAAAATCATACAGGTAAAAATTCAATAGGGATTTTGTAAATTCCTCGTTTTTTATTAGAACCATGATTAAACAAAGTAAGTTAGGATATAGAAACAAAATTATTATTCCGCAGTTCACATTGATTGTTTTCTTCCTGTTTTCATCGTATCTTTTGCTGAGCTCTTGAATTTTCTTTAAAAGTAATGCAATATCTTTTCTTTTATAGTACAACTGATGCCAAGCAGTTATTTGAAATAAGAGAGACATGCAATAAAATCCATTAATCCTCAGGTCCAATCCATGATTGTATGAGTGTGCAGTCCACATAACTATCATGCTAACACAAGATGCATGATATAAGAACGAAAGAAGTATGGAACATATTTTTCTATATCTATTTCTGTCCTCTATTATTCCAATGAAAGAGAGGCATAATTTAAGATACACAAGTTCATCCTCTGTATGAGTTTTCTTATTCTGCATTTTAAAAATCTTAGAATTCATAGATGTGAACCTCCTTAAATAATGAAGGGATGTTATATACTACGTAACGTAGGGCAGTTTCCAATGTAAAGAGAGATTTTTAAATTTGGACGTCATTGATAATAAAACCCATAAATCATTAAAGTTGCTATGCAACAAAGAACCTTAATTATGGAAAAATGTTCTTTGATTGTATTCCTTGTAACGATTTTCTAACATATTTTTTTATTTTTATACTGCTTCTTTATAAAATAATTATAAGCTATGACACAAAATTTGATGATTAAATTTCAGAATTTAAATACTTATATTTTGTACAAAATTAATATATGAAATGTCGTACAGAAAATTATGGACAGAAAATGTTATATTAAATTCAGCTGTGATGAAATTTCATAATTAAATTTCAGAATTTAGGTGCTTATATTTTGTACAAAATTAATATATAAAGTGTCACAAAGACAATTATGGATATGCCTATATTTTCCTTTAAAGTGGTCTTGTAAAAGTCTTCCATGAAAAAAATTATAATTTTTTTTAAAAAACATTTCTGATCAAGTAGATATTTAATTTTCTTATAAATAACATGCCTCCTATACCTCGTAAAGATAATAATCAGTTCTAAATCAATCTTAAAAGTAACTTGGATGTGTCAATAATATTCTATTGAAAGTTCAAAAATAATTTTTATGAGTTTAACACTTATTCTCCAGCAACTGAAACAAACCAGATAGATCTTTCTCTATTTTTAACTTACAAAAATCTTTTAATGAAAAATAACATTATTTACTTAGATTTGTGTGAAAAAAGTTATATATAAGAATTTCCTTTAGAAAATTTTCTAGTTAGTAAATGTTTTGGAAATGATAAAGAGAATAAAAATAATACCTAAAAAAAGATGAAGAATGATATCTAAAAAGTAATTCCTGTGGTATTCAATTTATTTGCCATTCTTTAGGTAAGAGAGAACGATAAGAATGGACAAATTTGCACTTTTAACAATTATTTTTATTTCAGAGCTAAGGACTTAAAGCAGTTAAGAATAAAATATATATTAAATCATCTATATACATATATATATATATATATATATATATATATATATATATATATATACATATATATATATATATATATATATTCATAATCTTGTTTAAATCAGTGAAGATGTGTTGTTCTTGTAAAATTTAGGTACCATAAGTTGTTATAAAATTCCCCTTTTTTTTATTAATATCAATAAAAATATTGTAAACTGATCAAAATTACACTACTGGCCATTAAAATTGCTACACCAAGAAGGCGACATGCTACAGACGTCAAATTCATACGAAAGGAAGAAGGTGCTGTGATATGCAAATGATTAGCTTTTCAGTACATTCAGACAAAGCAGGCGCCAGTAGCGACACCTACATTGTGTTTAAATGAGGAAATTTTTCAGCCGGTTCCCATACACAAATTGCATTTGAACGTTATTGCCTGGTGAAAAGTTGTTGTGATGCCTCGTGTAAGAAGGAGAAATGCGTAGCAGCACGTTTCTGACTTTGATAAAGGTTGAATTGTAGCGTACCAGGATTGCGGTTTAAATTATCGCAGTATTGCTGCTCGCGTCGGTCGAGATCCAATAACTGTTAGCAGAATATGCAATCGATGGGTTCAGGACGGTAATACGGAGCGCCACGCGAGATCTCAACGGCCACCTATCACTAGCAGCCGAGAAGACAGGCATATTATTCGCATGGCCGTAATGGATCGTGCAACCACGTCACGAGCCGTGAGTCAAGAAACGGGGTCGTTTGGAAGACAACAAGTGTCTTCACGAACAGTTCGACGACGTTTACAGCAGCATGGACTCTCAGCTCGGAGACCATGGCTGCGACTTCCCTTGAAGCTGCGTCAAAGACAAGAGCGCCTTCAATGGTGTGATCAACGACGAACCTAGGCGCACGAATGGCGAGACGTCATCTTTTCAGATGAATCCCGGTTCTGTGTACAGCATCATGATGGTGGCTTCCGTGTTTGGCGGCATCGTGATGAACGCACACTGGCAGCGTGGATTCGTCATCGTCATATTGGCCCATCACCTGGTGTGATGGTATAGGGTGCCATTGGATACAAGTCTCGGTCACCTCTTGTTCGCATTGATGATGCTTTGAAAAGTGCACCTTACATTTCTTGTGTGTTACGACCCGTGGCTCTACCCTTTATTCGAGCCCTGCGAAACCCTACGTTTCAGCAAGATAATGCCCGACCGCATGTTGCCGGTATTGTACGGACCTTCCTTGATAAGGAACATGTTCGGCTGTTGCCCTGGCCAGCACGTTCTCCAGATCTTTCACCAGTAGAAAACGTCTGGTCAATGGTTGCCGAGCGACTGGCTCGCCACCAAACGCCAGTCACTACGGTTGATGAACTGTGGCATCGTGTTGAAGCAGCATGGGCATCTGTACCTGTACTTGCAATCCAATCTCTGTTTGAATCAATGTCCAGGCCAATAACTGCTGTTATTACTGCCAGAGGTGGTTGTTCTGGGTACTGATTTCTCAGGATCTATCTAGCCAAATTTTTTGAAAATTTAATCACTTGTTATTTCTCGTATGATATATTTGTCCAATAAATATCATTTTGTTATCTGCATTTCTTCCTGGTGTAGCAATTTTAATGGTCAGTAGTGTATTTGATTAACTCCTACATGTAGATAAAAGTTTTTTTGTATACAAAAATTATTAGTAAATTTCTTCACAAAACACTTTTGCGTTAGAAACATTTTTCAACATTTAATTCAAATTTACAGAAATTTGCAGATTAAAAAATTAAATTGCAGTTAGGCAAAAATTTGTATAATTTAATTAAAATTATGTAAAGAATTAACTTTCAAATTATGATGTGCTGAATCAAAAGAAATTATTAACTAAAAAAGTTAATCATACTCATGTCATAAGCAAGAAAATGCGGTGTAGAATTTACGTCAAAGGTTTATTTATTTATCATGATTACAATGGATTTACAATGGAAAATGATACTTTGGAAGACAGCTTAATAATGGATAGACACTTGTCTTCAAAATACATGATTACATAAATAGTAATAAAATGGCGAAAATGATTCTTAGTTGAAAATTAAAGTTGCTATTTGATAGTTATTTATTAATTTGCTTTAAACTTTACATTTTGTATTATCACAACCTTTATTATAACATTTATTATGAATATTTATTATTTTATTAAATGTTACAATTATTATAAGCATTACATTTGGTATTAATAAAAATTTAAAATTATTTTAGGGATTTTTATGTATAGCAAAAGAGGTTCCAAATTTCTTGAAGGGGCTGCGAATATACTTTTTCACTCCAATACTAAAATATAATTCATTTTTATTAATCAAAAATATTTTCCTAATAAATGCAAATTCACAGTAAGTTTTTAATAAATGTTAGCGCAAGATACATTTTTATTGTTTTACGTGACTATCATAAATACGTAATAGGAAGAGAAAGGGGTTTTAGCGTCATTAAATGTTATAAATTATATATTATACATAATATACAAGATATAATTTATAATTAATGACGCTAAAACCCCTTTCTCTTCCTATTACCTATTTATGATAGTCATACCTATAAAGTCATACATATTACCTATTTATGATAGGCAAGATACATTTTTATTGTTTTACGTGACTATCATAAATAGGTAATAGGAAGAGAAAGGGGTTTCAGCGTCATTAATTATAAATTATATATTGTATATTATGTATAATATATAATTTATAATTAATGACGTTAAATATATGGTTTATAAAGCGTCATTAATTTCTATAGGTTTATATTTTGTAGTAATATTTATTATTTATAGCCACTTTAAAAATAGTTCTGTCTCATTTAATTTTAATATATTTCTCAGTTATTTCTTATGTTGAGCATTAAAAAGTTATGAAATTAAGTTTTTATGTATTTAAGTGATAAAGAATTCATAAAGGAATGTAGCTGTATTTATGTGATTACGAAATTTTTGCTGATAAGATATACCGATGATAACAAAAACTACTACAATAATAAAACATAGAAAACATTAAGAAAGATGAAAGTGAACCTCATAATTAAAAAAAACTATAAGATTAACAAAAATTTTGTACATAAAAGTGTGTTTTGTAAATGATGGTGATCATAAAATGTTTCCATCGACATAAAAATTGTAAAAATTACAATATCAATACTTATGACTTTAAAATCGTCATTTGGTGACGAATGATATAGATTAATATTAATAAGAAATATTTCCGTGAAAGGAAAATTAAATGTTGGCAATAAAATATTTTATATCAAGATAATCATAAAAAGTCATTATATAAGTAGTTTAAATCGATTAAAAATCTAGTTATATATATATATATATAGATAGATAGATAGATATAGATAGATAAATTTATATATATATAATTAATTAATTAATATTTTGTGTTTTAAATTGCAGATGAGTTCTTTTAATATAATAATTAAAAATAATAGTTTTCAATTCAAAATGAAGAAATCTTATTAAAAGGAAAATATTGCCCCTATTAAGTTTGAAAATCGACTATGTGAAAATATGAATGAAATAAAATATTCATTTTCTTTTTTAAATTTGAAATTTTAAAACTGAATTTTCCTCAACATCAACATTTGAGATATATACGGAATTTCTTTTTCTGTTTTATGAATTGATAATGATGAACTTAATGAAACAATTGTGGTGGCAATTATGACCGAGGACCTTGGCTGAACTCTACAGAACTAGATACAAGGAAAGGCAGAAAAATTCACTTTAAAATCATCAAAAAGTCCACACACATACATCCCCAAATCAAAATTTATAAACATCCACTAAAAAGTTTTTTTTTTCCTTTGAAATCTATATTTTATTGAGGTACACGAAGGATGGAAATTGAAATACCTATTTTTCCAATATGTTTTACAATATAAGATGAAACATATTGGAAAAAGAAAGAAATCATTTCTTTTTTCACTTTATAATATCTTAAATATCTTTTTCGAAATGTGTATGAACGTGAGTTCTTTATAAATTATCATTCTCTAATAAAATAAATCATCATTAAATTTCTAACAGAGTTTATTTAATCGAATTTTATAATATCCTTAATTTTATAATATCTAATTAATATTCATGTTCAAATGAATTCAAGAAAAAAGCAAATCTTACTGAAATGTCCGTTAATCACTGCACACAATTGGTTTTCTATGCCTTTTTATGCTATAATCATGTTATTGTTATTACTTATGACACCTAGACAAGCCAAACTCGTTATGTGAATTTAAGTCAGAAGGGTGTGTCTTTCGTTTACCCTGAGCAACATGAAAATGAAAGTACGACTTTGCTCTAATCTCCTCCGATAGATGAAACCACCAGAGGATCAACTCAATCAATTTTGACATTGATTTGAAGAGAGGAAGAAATAAAATTTTCCAGACAATTACACCCATGATACTGTCCAACGACCGAGCACAGGACTCTTTCGATTCCACAGATTTAACGAGTATGTTAATCGCAGTACTTGATGAGTCTGTAGCGACATTGGGAATCGAACCCCGCCCAAATCACTTGGCTGCCATGTCCCCCTACATTAATCATTTAATGTTGTTTAAATGTCATTATTCATAATAGTAAGATAATGACTTTTATTTACAGAACGCTTGGATTCGCTTGCGCCAAAGTTTGTATGTTTATGTAGAATGTTTTTTTCAATCTTATTTAATGTTAATAATTTGGACTAAATAGAGAATATTTATGGTTTCGAAAAACGCCTCAAATTATGAGCTTTATTTAAGTAAATGTTTTTAATCCTTACATTTTCATTAAACTGATGTTGAAAGTTTTAATTGAAATATATATGAAATGTCTAAAATTCACAGAAGTTTAATCCGAAGTAAAATAACAACTCCAATTAAAAATTATCACGATTAATAAATACTTAGAATTCTGAAAACGTATGAAAAATGAGAACGTAACAGTCATGTAATTTTTGTGGTTAAATATTTAACGCAATCACGGAAGACAGTTTAGCTTTCGAATTAACGTTTTTGTCGTTGAAGCGATTCATTTCGGACAAAGAGCGCATGCGTGAGATTTCTGATGAAAAGTCGATTTCTTCTTTTACATCAGGCGTTCTCGAAAAGCGATTGGCAAAAAAAATAAGGCATTCTTTATCTACCAGAAACAACTTTTGCTGATTTTAATGTTACTTTTTTACTATGTGATTCCAGCTATCAGAACAGAACAAAATTATTTAAGGTGAGTGTAAACTGTGATATCACATTTTTGTTTCTGTAAAATTTGTCAATATTGCTTTAATATATTAGTATTTCCTTAGAAGTAAAATTCTGAAAGCTTTTTATAATAAATAATGCCTGAATTCCTCTTCCAGCAACTTCAATATCTTCTTTGGGGGAGTGTTGAAACTCAAATCATAAGTAATTGAACGCAATAACCAACCTTTATTAATGAAATAGTGAGGTTTCTCATGACCTCGTGGTGATAAATATTTATTATATATTAAATTAATGTACCATTAAAACTACAAAATATTTCAATTTTTATTCAAAACTTTATTTTAAAAAATGAAATAAAATTTTAATAAAAATAAATGCCATTACTTTTATACTAGAAAAATTTTAAGGAAATAAAATGTTAATAAATTTATCAAAATACATAGTACTTATTTCTTTAAGAGATAACTGTTTTGAATTATTTCACTAAAATCAAAACATGATTTGTAATAAATCAGATGAAATAAACAACATCTTATGTATTTCAAAATGCTCAAGGAAATAAAGTCTAATATAGTTAAGAAATGAAGCTTACTTAACGTAATAAAATAAAAATTTTATTTTAGAGACATTTCCATTTACTTTTCTAGTTATTTATTTTATTATTAAAGCACTAAAATTCTTAAAAAAATAAACTTTTAGCAGGTTTTAAACTGAATTGATAAAATATCTGATTGAAAAACCTAACTACATTTTCAATCTTTCGTTAATTACTTTTTTATTGAATAATCTGATGTGATTTTACACCATAAATTTTTATCTTCATGGAATTTAATTGCAATTTTGAAAGCTGTACTTACAAATCTTACATTGTATAAGACTCCATAAACTAACAGCTATTTTTGAGCTTTTTAAGTAATTTTTATGTTAAATAAATCATAAGTTTGGAATTAGAGTTTTAAATCAAAAGAGTTAGAAAATTAATGTTTTTAAGTCTGTGAATTTAATATTCTTTCATTTTAATTTAATGTTGAGGTTGGATACGCACATACATTTTTTACGCAAGTATAAGAGTACGTTTATTTTTCTCATATGTTAGCTGCTATAGGATGCTTGTATTTATTATTTTACACATGTGTGGATGAGACCGCTGCAGCCGGATCGGTGAGGACGGGTCATATCGGGCCGATGCGGTCTCATCTACCCCATCGGAAAATAAAATTTACGGAAATGAGTGATTTTTATTCATTAATAGTTCGTCTTTTAATATATTCCTTACACTTTTATGGATCAAGAAAATCTGTTTAACCATTTTCAAATATTGTTATATTAAGGTAATAGCAATAAAAATGAGGCTTGGGATATCCAAAGTGACATCATATCATAAAATTTCAATTGAGTTGAGAAAATTGAAAAATATTGTCATTTTATTTTGAAATATCATCGTAAAATCTCTACAATGGGGAGAATTTTAAATAAATTGTGGGCTATAAAAATGGAACTTTTACAAAGATAAAAGATATCAAAGTTAATTTTTTAAAAATTACACCCTGTATATATTCATATTACACCCTGGATGTATTTAATAATGGAGTAATTACACCCTGGATATAAGTGAATTACACATATATAATTACATATATATATATAAGAGAGACATTCCTTATATTTATATTTATATCCAGGGTGTAGTTTTACTATGGAATGTCTCTTTCATGATTTTCGCTAACCATTGTACACACCATTATATTTAATAAAATAGACTTTGTATCCTTTGTTGGAAATTGTAGCTCAATGTTTAACTTTCGGCCTGTCTTACTGTAAGGAATAAAATACACTGCAATTCGATGACTTGCAGTAGTAGATGCATTGCAATTACATTTATGTTGCAATATGCATTGCAGTGCCAAATGCATTAAAATTCTAAAGGATAAGTCTGTGTAATGCATGAAGCGTGTGCTATTATGAAATAAGGCCATATTCAAGATTTGAAGATAAGGAAAGTGAACGGAAAAGCGAAACTTACATGTAGATCTAGCTTATTAACATACCTGTACTGCGCATTAGCGGTAGGAAATTAAAATATACTGACACATACCATTGTGCTTATGGAATGCCAATATAATAATATGTCATTTTTAAATGTCATTATACAAAAACAAATTAGTAGCTTTTCCAATGAGTCAATAAACTTTAATCCGATAATAATCAATGTTATCTTATTTAAAATTTTACTCTTCCCCGTTCATTTCATTATGGAAAAGGCTAGTGTGTGTGCCTGAAGATTTGAGTCGAAAATGATTGAACCTATGTACGTTTAATGGCTAGTCAGCGATACTGAAGTCCACTTTCAGTTATTCCAGCGAAAATTACTCATTTTTTTTACATTGCATTCAGAGTGGTTATTGACAGTTTGTTTATTGCCTTGTTTTATTTAGGTGATTATTGACAAGATGAAACAAGTTTTAGAGAAGATAATTAAGGAATTCTATTTGTAGCAATTTTTCTTGGAATTGAATTCACAAGAGTATTCGAAAGACTCATATTTTACTACGCATACTTAATCTGTAAAACATTGTCCAAACATTGTGCCAAAGACAATTCAAATTCTTCAAAATGACAGTAATTTTTGGTTTTATTTACAAGTGCAAAAAGACACATAGCAATTGCTTATAACGTACAAATACATGAGGCAGAGGTTTCTTAGCTCGTTATTATCAAAAGGTGTGCTCACTGAAGCAACTGAGGCATGTTACATAGATCGTTGTTGCAATGTCCTCCCAAATAAAGGATAACCCTCATGGTTGCAAGTCAAGTATTATGTAGTCTTCTTTTTTTGCTAGTCCTTATTTTGCTGTTTCCCACTAACTGGTAGAAAATAATCCTGAATTATGTAATGAGAAGTAAGGATGTTAACTGACATACTCATATAGGACTATATAAGTCCGTAGTAGCTTTGTTGATTGGGATGTCGCTCTCATTTTCTAAAGGTGTTGAATTTTGAATCCGGCTTTTGTGAAGATCCATCAAGTTCACTAAAGGTGATTGGAGTCATGATCTTAATGTTCTTCAAATGCAATGATAGCTTTGCAGGTCGTAGAATAAGTATTGGCAATAATCTTTTTTTTCTGTTCTCGCGTAACAATTTCCAGTCAGTAGATTCCTTCGCGATTCCCAGTCAGTAGATTCCTTCAAAATGCAGACACTAACTCTGGATTACTTATAGAGTATTTTGTTGTTAGATGTGGTATACACGCATGCAGTTGTAACCAGCAAATAATTGTCATTATTTGTATATTTCATCATAACAGAAATTCAACAAATTGGATGTTCAAAGCATTAATTCCTACCATCTACTTTTACTTTTAATCTCAGGTGAGTGTGTTTGGAATGGTAGTAGAAAACGAAGGTGATAGTGGATCTGAATGGTCTGAAATAGTATTTTGGATCGAACCTGGGGTAAAAAGGCACATAAGTTATTGTTATCCTGCATAATAAATTCTTGAATACATTACAGTAATCAAAGATGTATTTGTTTCCCCACACATTTGTTTGAAATTCCGATACATTGGCTAGACAGAGTAGTATGATTTTGCAACCAGTTTCTTTTCCATTAGGAAGACAGGCCTTTCCCCTACAGATACATTTCAAAAGAAAAGTACGTGACAACAAGTGGCATTCAGTGCCCGAATTTTCTTCTTCATAAAACAAATTGCGGTGTGTGCAGAACAATGCATAGTCCCATGTTTCATGCAACATCTAAGATATCTTCTTTGTTTAACAAATGTCATTTCCACTTTGGACATTGTTTTCATCAGACCTTAATAGGTCTGAGGTGTGGGGAAACAAATACCTCTCTGATTATTGTAATGTATTCAAGAATTTATTATGCATGATAACAATAACTTTTTTTTTTGCCTTTTTTCCTTGTTCGATCCAAAATAATATTGAAAGCTTTTACAACTTATTTACAGAACAACTAGCCTGTAATGCAACTGATACAGTTAAATCTGATACGTCTACCAGATAACATAAGTCATCTTTTAAAATATTACATCCAAATTTCAGTGCGTTAAAATTTTAAAAAAATTTCAACTTCAGTGCGTTAGAATGTTAGGTTGGCTATTGAAAATCATACACTGTTGGACAATTGCACTATCATCCCTAGGATATGATAACACTATCATCCATAGCAACCACAAAATGAAAGAGAGCAAAATGTAGAAAATATGAACAAATGCGGGATATAGTAAGAAGAAGTATGCGCATACAAATTTTTTTTCTACGTCTGTTCATCACGTGATAGCGTTCATAAGAGCTTTAAAGGTTTTGACGCTTGTGGACAGTTGTTGTTTCAAGTTAAAGTTTTACAGGAAAGATTTAATAGACGAATTTGAAATTTTTAGCATGCCTTCCCGACATCACTTGGATGATTTTTTGCGTGGCCGAATTATTGGAAAGATCGAAGAAAGGCGAAAAATAACAGATGTTGCCAGGGGGTTCGACATCGCTCACAGCGTTGTTTCACGGCTGTGGAAGTCATTTAAAACTACTGGAATGTGTAGTAGGCAGCACGCGGGGGAGGTCGTGTTAGAAATACGACGCTTGCAGAATACAGATATATCGTCCTGTCAGCAAAAAGGAACAGGCGCACCACACCTCTGCAGGTGGCAAATCAGTTTCTTGCTGCCTCAGGAAAGCAGATCTCCCAAAAAACTGTTGCCAGACGTTTGAGGGGAGGAGGACTACACGCCCGCAGACCTCTTGTGCGTGTCCCATGGACCAGACAGTACTGTACTCCCCCTTTGCAATGGTGTCGTGAGCATCGCAATTGGACTGAACAGGACTGGGCATGCATAGTATTCTCAGATTACAATAGGTTCAGTCTGTCATCGGATTGTAGGCGCCAACTGATCTGGCGCGACAGTAGTACTGCTTATCGTCCAGAAAATATCCAGGAAAGGGACCGTTATCCAACATGGTGTGGGCCAGCATCATGATCAATGGTTGCACGTCCCTACATGTAGTTACGAATGGGACTATGACAGGCCAACGATACATTTATGAAGTTCTACTTCCTCATGTTCGTCTTTTCCATGGTGTTGTCAGTGATAAATTTGTTTTTATGGACGATAATGCAACATGTCGTCGAAAACACTCTGTTCAGGATTGTCTAGACAACGAGAGTATTCAACGCCTCGTATGGCCATCACTTTCTCTAGATCTAAACCCTATTGAAAATGTGTGGAATACCTTGGGGAGGCAAGCTGCTGGTCGAAATTATCCTCCGACAAACAAGAATACCCTCCTCCGTGCACTTACAGAGGAATGGAATAAATTGCCTCAACAGCTGTTGGATAATGTTGTGCAAAGTATGATACGACGTGTGGAATGTTGCATCACACTCCACGGTGGAGATATCCCGTACTGATACCTTTCTTCAAGGTGCCTGTGCTGACTTTTAGATTCATTGTTCCATTTTTCCGTATGCAGCATCAAATGAACATTTTTTCTTTCATATGTTTCACAGCTTTTATACTTTCCAGAACAATAAATATTCTTTATTCTAATGTCTGAACAGTGGGGCAACTATATTTTATCCTACTAGGTCTCATGTCTCGATTAACATTGCAACTTATGATCCGTCCTTAACAATTGTCCAGCAGTGTAGAAGATACCCTGATTTACAGACTTTGTCGTTTCTAATTTTTAATGATTCCACATTTATATTACGTTTATTTCTTGAAAGGAATTCAGTTTGGTACTTTTTGTCTTTCGAACTGCTGCACTTTCAATAGTTAATAAATGAAATTTCTCAAGGTAAATTGTAATAAAAAACAATGATCCACATGAAAAACATCTATATTCATTTATGTTATATAAGTATTAAATAAATAAATTAGATCAATAAAGCAAAGATACACGAATAATATAATTTAGATTTTGTATTCGGTTTGCTTCTGAAATTTAAAAGTATGCTCTGTGTTATCAAATTAAATCAAAATAAAAAATTTTTAACTTCATCCAATGGTAGAATAGATTACAAACAAAATATTAGTAATTGTAACATTTCATTATCACCTTGTGAAAAACAGCTCACCATATTTTGTTAGTTTTACCAATGCTCTGATAATGCAAATTAATCCATCAATTCTTTGAATTAAATATACATGCATGTTAACCATTAACAACCATACAAGGAGATTTGTATCATATAACATTTTCTTTTTATAACTTTTTTCAGTTAACATGGCTTTTAAACTGGTTTAATATTTAAACTTTATTTAATACAAAAATAATTTTATTTTAAGTATGTTTCGTTCAGATAAGATTTAATGTCTATATATATATATATATATATATATATATATATATATATATATATATATATATATATATATATATATATATATATATATATATATATATATATATATATATATATATATATATATATATATATATATATATATATATATATATATATATATATATATATATATATATATATATATATATATATATATATATATATATATATATATATATATATAATACACTTTTTAATTCCATGAGAAAAAGAGCTATTCTATTTCTTATAGTTTTAAATTTATTTCATTTAATGATGCAGAAAGCATTGGATTTTAAGAACTTTGATGATATTTCTATAAAAATTCTCTGATATCGTTATCTTCTTATAAACTGAGTTTTGGAATAATTCCAATTTTGTTGCTCATCTATCAGAATTACCAGTTCCCCTTGTGTCTAAGTATATTTATTTTGCTGCCGAATG
The DNA here is from genome assembly GCA_030067965.1 of Latrodectus elegans. Classification (NCBI taxonomy): domain Eukaryota; kingdom Metazoa; phylum Arthropoda; class Arachnida; order Araneae; family Theridiidae; genus Latrodectus; species Latrodectus elegans. The sequence continues at coordinate 80,034,572 of CM057816.1, read as the reverse complement.
TTTTACGAAATCAAGTATATAATATCAAAATTAGGCAAATGAGATGTAGTGATTAAATGACTCACGGAAGTATGATTAGTTGAAAAAATAATTAAAATTTAATAATTGCGTTGAAATGTCATTATTAAATATATAGTTTACCAAACTAAAAGTATTAGGTAATACTATCAGTTTATCTCTTTTTAGCGTGCTTTTCTTTCACAGCGTATAATTTTATAAAAATTTCTTTATATATAGTATATCATTTTTTCCCAATAGCAGATTGTAGACAGTTACAACTGCAACATAGTCTATTAATCTATTGTTCCCTGATACCCAAGGAACCGGCCAGAAACAGCGACCTCTTAGTCGCCGAGTCGTTGCCCCGGGTGCACCACAGAGGGTGGGCCACCATCGCACCTTCATACATGCCATAGGGACCCATTTATAGGGTAGGCATCATTCATACTTCATTCACACACACAAGGAAAGAACAAAGACAGGATAGAGACAGAGAAAATACATCCATGCCTGAACCGGGATTCGGACCCAGTCCTTCCTATCCGTAGTCAGGCACGCTGACCACTAGACAAGTTAGCCAGCATATAGTATATCATAAATAATTCGATTAATTTTTCAGTAAAAAAGTATATCATTTTATGATATCTTAGTAGTATAAAATTTTTTGAAGTAATTACGACATTTTTTGAAGATTACAACATTATTTAACTAATTACAACATTTTTTGAAGGAGAAATGAAAATTTAAACAGGTTTACATTTTAACCTTATTCATTGCATGACAAAGGAAAAATATAAAGAATCCACATTCCTTTTTCTCTCTCTTGACTTAAAACAAATCATTTCCTTTTAATATCGAGATTGTCCCGACGTTTATCATGAATACATTAATTTTTGTAGGGAAATTTGTCTCAACTCGTAATGAATTTTTTAGAGTTGTCGATACTGTTTCTATGGAAACGGAACGTATTGTTTGGTACACGAGCACAGAAAATCAGTCTTTCATGCAATCCAGATAGATCATACTTTCATTAACAACGAAAATATTTTTTGCGTATTTGAGTCAGTGTTTTTCAGATAGATGAGGTTTGGTTTGTTTATCTTCCTGTGATCAATAGTTACATGCGAGGGTTTATTTCACGGAAACCTACATTCTAAAATTTTTCCAATGAACACCTATCTTTGAAATGATCTGATTTATACTTGTCACTCTACGCACTGATGATTTTTACATACCATTGCTTATTAAATTGAGACTTAATTTTTAAATTGAATTCCAAATCTCTACAAACTATTTCCATATAAAGTGGATGTCGAATATATTAAGTCTTAGAAATAAACTTCACAGTGATGGCTGTTCAGTGATCAACTTGGCTAAATAAAATGAAATAACCAAAGAAATTACTATTTTAACTCTACTGAGTATGTGTAAAATTTATTTCGGGAAATAATGTTAGAGTAATAAATGTTTATAACTCTTCTTTTGTTGACCATTGATAAATGAAAGCATGTTCTTCAGAATAAACATTTCAATGCTTCCTTTCGCATGTTATTCGAAAGAATAGAAAGAGCTGCCATCCGCATGAATAAGACTATGTCAAGAATACACACATACAATACATCTTACCTAATCTCTTTTCCAGCGATTAGGTTAAGTCATTAAAGGAAATTTTCTGGTGGACTATTGTGTGGAAATTAAAATCTCCTCCATAGCCTACATCACTTGGTGGTGGTGATCATGTATTGAATTTCTTATGTTTGGTTCCTGTTTCTAAATTATTAAGATCAATACTCGGTAGCTTCCATTTAATTGGTAAACCACATATCTAGATTAGATACAGGAAAATTTGCTGGTGCTCACTCACCATTAATAGCTCCATTATCTTGGGCCATGTTCAAATACGTAATCAATATCTAGGCAATTTTCCCTTGACAATAGTGGAGTACTTTAAGAAAAGCTTCATATTTATATAGCTTTTCAACACGGTGATCTTCGGATTTATCAAGCATTGAACCGGCTATTCTAGAGAGGAGAACAGTGCGTTTTCCCACCGGTCAACTATCGTACCAATATACAAAAGAAATGCGATAATTTAATAGAATATCTTAAACACAGAACAAAGGCTGAGCTTTTATTGTATACCTAATAATTATTGTAATTGATTTAAACATGCAGATATATCTAAACAATCTATTTTCTAATTTTCAATGAGCGTATCTATCTCTTAAGCTCATCTTCACAGAGTGGTAGATAATGGATTTAATTCTAATGACTCTTGAAATAAGAGAAATGAGTATTACACTTATGAGTGCACAATTTTCATAGTGAGTGCTTGGGAGTTTTCTAGAATGTCTCCTTTGCTGAATATGTCTGTAATTCTATATTTTGGAAAAATATTCCGGAAAGAAATATTTGGCTATGCTTAAATATCTTATAATCAATAAGGTGCGAAAAAAGAAGTTAAAATACATTTATTATTTTAAGCTACAGATTTTTGGATAAAACTAAATAAACGTTTAAAAAAATCTTCATGCAACATTTTATTGCTTTATCTTTATGGTCTGAATGCTGGAGGGTTTTTCGGGTTTTCTCTTATGAGGTATATAAATAGTACCCCTTATGTATGAGAAGTCTTAGTGAAAAGTAATTCACTAGGTAGATTTAAAATACTTCACCATGGTTTTCGGCCATTGGATTTGAAATTAAGTGAAGTTAAAACATCTATTCCTGGATGGTAAACGTTTCCTAGTTGTAAAATAGCACTTTAGAGCATAATGTTAGGGTTTCCATCCAACTATTGCTGAACAAACGATTAATTTGCACTTGTATTCTTTATAAATAATTGTCACAGTGGGTGCACAGTACGTTTTCCAGGTTTTCTTTTTTGGGATTCGTGAATCTAATCCGCTATTTAGGAATAGTCTTCCTAAAAGTCAATTTATGCAGGGAGTGCTAAAAAGTTTTGCAGAATCTCTACCTTTAAACCGTCCATTTCACTTTGTCAAATATCACCTTCTTTCTACAGATCAGTAATAATTATAAATTCTGATTCTCACTGGTCAGGGGATGAAAACAGTGTGATTTTCTGAAATGCTTGTTGGCTAAACGTACTTATACCATAAAACACCTTTTCCAAGAATTTTTACATATCTATGTTTGTAGCATATTTGTAGAGAAAAACTCACAACAAGCTCAGTAGAAAAATGTACATCTTGCTTCTGATAAACTGTTATTTTAAAATTCCTGTTTAAATTTATAAGAAAATAATATTACAATGTGACTAAAATACTGATGAATTAAATATTTGCCAACAATTAAAAAGATTTTAGTTTTGTTAATTTAAATAAAATATGAATTTTTTTATTTCATATAGAACTGACTAATATCTTTACTACCAAGACATTCTTAGACTAGATGACATTAACCTGGCTGGGTATTTTAAAATTTAAATAAGAAGCAACAGCTGCGTACTTGATATGGAGCACACAGACCTCCAATATCTCTGACATACACGTCACAACCACCCGTTTCAAAAACATGAAAGGACATGAAACATGTTGCCATCTCAGACAAACAAGTTCTTTCTGCCATAAAAATTGATTTCTTTGTCATTGAAAGGCAAGTAGTGGGTATTTGATTCCCTCAATTAGAAAATACATAGGGAATCAAAAGCTAAATTTAAGCAGAAATCATCAGAGAAGAGAATGGTTGTCCAATGGTTATTGAAATATTTTTACTATCGTTTCACAATATCTCAAGACTAGTGTGTTAACAGAAGTAAGCATGGAATAAATTGTTGATCTTACCAACAGCCCTTACTTAGGAAGCTTATTGGAAACAGTATTCCTTAAAATTTGGCTTCTTCTGGTCACATTAAAGTTAAAGTGAAGGATTTAAGAAGCTATAGTGTGATAGTTATGCCTTTATTTTTAAAAAAAATTGTTATATTATTTAATGATGTATCTCTTGGATGGCATTACTAAAGCTTTCTTTTGGAGGAGCCAGCATTCTTATATTATTTTCATAAATTGGATACAACTCTTGGAGTTACATTGAAGTCCACAAATTTGGACATGACACTAAAATGTTTCTAGCATTTCCAGCTTAATATGCTTAGAAATTTGGAAATGTGGGTAAATAAATTTCTTGTATTTTTTATTTTTTTATTATTTTTTTATTTTTTTATTTTATTTATTTATTAAAAAATGGAAATGTGGGCAAAATGTGGGAAATGTGGGCAAAATGATTTTTTTGCATTTAAATTTGGAAATGTGAGAAAATGCACATTTTGGTACTTTTCATTTGTTGTTCCATTAATCAAATATTGTTATGAATTCGACAATAAATGGTTTAATCCTAGTACCCGTGTACCCGTAACGCGATGGATTTGGTGACATTTCTTTTTATTATAAAATGCTCACGTATACACATGTTTATGAATTGCTAGCCTTTATCATTGGCGAAATATTTGAAAATCGTGCCAAACAAGTTATGTATACTATGACTTTACCCAATAAAATGTTGCAATTTTGTTTTCAACCAATAATTTAGCACTATGTTTAGTTCTTCTAAAATATTTTATGAAATGTATTCTTATACACCAGTGTAACTTACACCACATTTTTTTCTGTTCATCAATGACTTTTCTATGCGTTACAGTTACAAATAACTTTATTTTTTATTTTTCAGCTATTGGGAATTTTCCAGGAATGCGAGGAGCCCTTCCAGCGTATTCAGCTGCGGTTATCCTTGTTTTGACTTCCTTATACATCATTGTCGGAGCATGGAAAAGAATGTTTGAAGCCAGAACATTTGCGAGCAACAGCATCAGACATCTAAACTCCGTCGCAAATAATCTCTCACGTATCATCATGGCTTCAGAAACTGAATCAGCCATGCTCAACAGGGACATCAACCGTTTCCTCAAAATCATGGAAAAACAAGTGGAACATTTAAAAAAGAATGCGAATTCCACTTTCTTAAAATAAATATTTATACCGAAAAACTATTTTTTGTTGTTTGTTTTTGGTCAATTAATTGAGTAATCAAACTGTTCGAATGCTAGTCATTAGAGTCTGTTCCATAAAATGTCATATCAGTAAAAAGTTTGATATTCAAGCGTTACCAGGTTTCAAAATTGGGTGTTGCTAAGATTCTTCCTAAAATCTATTTTCAGAATCAATCAAAAATTCCTTATATGCTTAAAAAACTGCATAAATCATCCTTAAATTGTCATTTTATTAGACACATAATATATCAACAAAGTTTGTTCTGCATTTCCAGAAGGAACATTGTTTCCCAAATTTCAAGAATAATTTTTCATGATTAGAAACCTAACTGAAAATGAATATCATGTATATATAAGTATGAGTTTAAAACATATAATATATGAAATTGTATATTTTAAACTGACAGGTCTTGATGCCTTCAATGAAATTATAGATTCCTCCTAAGACTCAAAACCACATGACATGTTCATACCTTGTTTTCCTCAATCATATGTGCTAGTTACTTAACAATAACCCTTGTATTTAACTCTATGAAACTTAGATAATTAAATAAATCTGAATATTGTTGTGTATTGATGTGAAAGGGTTAAATATAAGGGGAATTCCCTATGTCACGTTTTGATTTTTTATATGAAATCGTAGATTGGCTATGCATCGCTAAAGAAATTTCACTATCACCATAATCATTTCTGTATCTTGCTCTTTATGAAGGGAATTGTTCTAAGCGTTAGAACTCAACGCGTCATAAGTTTATGAGATACAATTCTGTTCCCAGCGAATTTGCATACATTAATCAGTATGTTCGAAAAAAATTATCCAGTGGGGATATGGAAAAGAAGGGATTTCTTAAAGAAGGAGATTTTAATAGAAGGAAAAGAGACACTGGGCTGTCTTCAAGAAAGGAGGGGTTCTAAAACTGCATTAGATAGAGCTGTCTAACGATATTAAAGACAGTATTAATCTCAGTGTCAAATTCAATTTAAATTTCAGAAGTTTATCAATAACTATTGAGTTAAACATATCATATGTTTTAAGTTAGCTAAGAGAGCCGATCATCTAATACGAATTTCATTCCGTTTCGTGAATTTGCTCTCCATTTAACTCCGGAATAAAATTCAATATAAAAATACAAGATAAATATCTTGCTTATAAAAACTAAACACATATATTATTGGATGTTCTATCATTTTATATTTACTCTATCATATTGAAATTATGTAAATTATATTTGAGAATAGCGTATTAATTGAGTTTCCGAACACAAGATGGAGCCATGGCATATTGAACAAATAGAAGTTTACTGTATATTTTATATAATAATTTCTTCTGAAAAATAGTATATTTACTATGAAATTGTTTTAAAAGTTATACTTTCAAAATTTAATCATTGATCTTTCCAAAACTTATTCAGTTCCTTACAGCAAAACAATTATATAACTACATAAGGCTTATGATGCTACATAAGTTGCATCAATAAACTATTATGTTAAATAAAAGATACATATTTATAAGACTTAAAACTCAAAATATAATGAGCGCGTTCTACATCAATATTAAGTATTTAAAACATTATAGGATTGAAGTGCAATATATTGTATCTATCATTGCAATAATGTTTTATTTAATTTTATATTTAGTTCCCATTAATAAAAAGAAAACTCCTAGATATGTTTCTAAATAATAAAATTTACTGTATAATCATGTGAATAAGTGTAGTAAATGAATTTGTTTTTCAGAAAGTATTGGGGAATTAATACATTTTACGTTTTGTTAAATACTTTTATCCCTTAAAAACAGACATAAAATCAAACGTAAAATCAAAAAAAAGGTAATCTGTTGCCATAATTAAAGAAAAATAACTATATTGTTTACAGCCATAATAATTTATGTAATAAAGTAGAATGCATAAAAATGTTAAGAAAGTTACTAATCATAAGTTATAGCTTGCTCATGAAACTTTTAACTTAAAGTTATTTCCAAAAACTTTCACACATTATAGACAGTTACTCAGTCATTTTTATATGCTAAGGCTCATTAGACAAAGAATAGAAGTTTAAAGTAGATTCCAAAGTGCTACAGACATCTCAAATAACGTGGTAGGATTCTAAAGCAAGAAATATTGAACTCAAGATTCAAAACACTCTGACCTCCGATTCAGCTTTAAATTTTGAAATTTATCTACTTATATTGAATCAAAGCAGAGAAAAAATATATTCAATCAAAGCATAGAAAAAAGAAGACGTTAAAAAGTGAAACAAAAAAATAGTGAGGTTTAATTTGTTGTTAGTAATGACACTTAGACAAGCCAAGCTCGCTATGCTTTGGAAATGCGAATTTAAGTCGATTGGGAGCGTCTTTCGTTTAAACAAAGCACCATGAAATACGACATTTTGCTCTTCAAATCCTCCGATAGTGGCAGCATCAGAGGATCTACTCCCTCAATTTTGGCATTGATCTGAAGAGGGAGTAAATTTCTCTCGACCACTGCACCCATGGTAACTGCTCAACGACCGACCACAGGACTTTCGATTCCACAGATTAAACGAGCAAGTATGTCGCATGTACAAGGTGATCTTTGGCTGCATTGGGAATCGAATCCCACTCTTCTGGATGGAAGACCGATACCCTAACCACCAGGCTACCACGGCCCAACATATTTAATTTGTTTCACATAAAATAATAAAAAATATACTCTTTGATAACTAGTTTTAAAATACTTTAAAAAATATACGAGATTTTTTATGTTAATTTTAAACATAGTTTAAATACCATCCAATAATCTTCAACAAAGGGAAATTTTAACTTTTTTAAAGTTAAGTATTCCGTTACTTCTTTTCAAATATTTCTTATTAGACAGACATATAGATATAACTTTATATGATTGTTTATAATTTGCAAAATTTTTTTTAAGGATGGATGCCAAGAGTGACAAAAATTATTCTCAAATAGTTCTAGCTTGAACACTTCAGTATTTTAGATTATGAAATTTACGACAGATTAATGAATGGTGTAAGCAGATTGGATAATCGCAACCTGTGAAATAGAATCATTTTAACTACAACATTAGATCAGATTATAGACCGTATAAAAATTTTTCTCCTCATCAAAGGTTAGTCTATGATTTTATAAAAAATGTTTTAATGTACTTCTGGTTAGAGCGGAAAAGCCAATTAAAACAAGGAACTTCAAAGTCTGTTATTTTTTTTCTTTCATTCTGTTTCAATTTCTTTGCAAAAGGGGGCTTAATTGGATTGGCACTTATAGTTTAAAGTGGATGCCTAGTCCTGACAAACAATTGCCGCTGCAGAGGAAAGTGAGGCTACCAACCATTGAACCAAAGGCAATGACGATAATGCTTCACATTTCAGTCTAGCCAGAGTTTAAAAGAGCATGAAAAAATTCCCATCAGCATAGGGGAACGGTTGTTATATACGCTAATGTTTGAAGGTAGCAAGTTAAATAATATCATTACTCTAAAACATTATTATAAGTTTACTGTAAGTTACATAGATATTAGATGAAGTCACATTAATTAGGAATGTTGCTCTACGACGTATTTCCTTAGCATGAAAAGTTATTTAACTGAAAATTAAAGTTTAAGAAATATTCCAAATCATTATGCAAATTCACGTTAGAAGAGAAAATCAAACAAAATCTTCTTGCTTGAACACCAGAGATCTAAGCATTCATTAGTTACCTTGGTTAGGTTAGATTTAAAGAAATCATACTTGGGGATTTCTATAATTGTAATACAATGATGTCTCATTTGATCAAGCCTATAGTTTATAGCGGATTCTGAAAAATAAGCATCCGCACAAGAGAAGGGATTCAAATCGATGAACTCCTGTCACTAATAGACACGATGCTAATATCTCTACTGTCAGCTGGAAATTGTCCGCTTATTCCTCACTTGGTAACGTGAATCCGTGTTGTCCTGGTTGGTTTAAAACTTCGTTCTCATTATTGGAAAGTAGTGAGTTCGTTCTCAACTTAACTGGAGGTCTTTCGTGTTCCCTAAAGGTAACTGGAGCATGTTAAATAAGTCGTGGTTGCATTGTCCTCCAAGTGACTTGATATCTCTGAGATGACATATCAAGTGTTGGAGTGTCTTCAGCGGGATTTCCGAAGACTCCCTAGCTGTTTCCTCCGTGATATTCATAGTTACCGGTTTCTTCTAACTTGTACTTAGAGTAGGTAAAGCTCAACATAGGACAAGTATAGCAAAGTATATTTCTGCAATAATTTAAGCTAACATATTAGAGCTGAATCTCTAGCAATAAATGAGAATTGACCAATTGAAAGAAAACCGAAGGATATTAAGATAGATAAGACTTCAATTAAATGGTAGAGAATTGAATATTAATGCTCTATCCTTCTGCTTAATCTCTCTAATCTTGTAAGCAGTTGTTACTAATAATACTATTTCTTCGTGATGAAGAAAGTATTATTAATAATACTTTGGTTTATCATTTTTATTATTTATATTATTTTCATATATCCTGAATTGAATGAATATACTATGTGGGACGAAATCTACACTTCTCCCCTCCTTGCCATCGATTTCTTCTCAGTCAACGGATTCCTAGATTTGATCTGACGCCGTCAGACCCTTGGAGATAAACAACAACAACATATTTTTTCATTATTATGTGAATCATTTTCATTTTATATATTATAATATAAGAGAATGGCATTGGTATGCAAGAACTTAATTATATTCATTCCATATTGAATACCAGATCAAAATTTTGGGAGTGATTTATTTTTTCCTCAGTACATTACTGTACTGAGGAAAAAATATATAGGAGGATGCATTCATTCTTACCCTACGAAAAGTGATTCAAATCACTATTATCATTCCCAAACAAACACGTATGACTCCGTGATACATCTTTTTATTCAAATAAATGAAGGTAAATGCTTAGTACACGATGAGTACATGTTTTAGCTAATGTCCAGAATATGTACTTAAAATGAGATGAGAAGAAACGAACGGTTGAACTAAAGAACAAAGGGCTCAAACATCAACGACTGTTCTGAAACCATTTTGGAAATAGGCAATTCTGAAAGAAGTTCTTAGAAGAAAGTAAATAATTCTGCGTTTTAAATAATCAAAATTTAAAATATTTCTGAGATTTCTATTAAAAATGTTAAATGTTTGAAGATTAATAAATGAAAAATCAGATATAATTCAATTCATATCTATAATACAATTAAATAGTTTCTAATAAATCATACGAAAGGAATATCTGAAATAAAATTTTAAACTTTTTTCATATGAGGCATTCTAAACTAAGTATTCAAAATTATTGCTTTACTATAACAACACTCTTCAGTAATTAGGCTATACAAAATACTACTCCATTATAGAACAGTGCTCTTCACGACGAAAGTTCTCAAGTTCAAATGTATAACTTGCTGAACAGCAAGCTATACATTTTGTACTTCTGATTTCTGCTTGCAAATCTACAAGGATGTGTGATTTGAGGGCTTTCAGGACTCTCTCCTTTATGTCACGTGGATTAAACACACTATCTGTAAAACTTTTAGAAGACCAATTTATGTGATGGGCCTTAAAAATGATAGCTCTGAGGCTTTTTGACTACCCATTGCGTTTTGTCAAAATTCTGTATCACTAGATTTATAAAGACTAAAATCAGAATCGCATTGTTCATTGTGGTAAGCCTCGAGCTTAGAAGTATTGCACAAATAATCAATGGAAGAGGGATACTGTACTTTTTTTTCTAACCCATGTCTGTCAAGTTATACGCTGAATTGAAATACCAATACGTGAATGAGGCCCACTGACTTTAAGAATTATTTCGAAAGACATTTGTGTGGTAGATATTAAAATGCCTTACAATTTTCGTAAAGTGTTAGACTCTAACTACTCAAAATATTAACTTGATTAACAGTAATATCCTTCTTCTAGGGACATTCTAGATGTCATCTATCTTAATATTAAGTAGTGATTGTTATGTTTGAGAAAAATCAAATACACTACTGGCCATCGAAAATGCAACACCTGAAAGAAAGAATGCAGATCACTTGAAATTTGCCTTGCGATGAAGTTAGATTATGAATTCAAGATGATAGGTGCTTACATTTACAAGTTAGATTATGAATTCAAGGCAAGGTGTTTACATTTACAGATTATCCTTCTAGAGACATTCTAGAGACATTCTAGATGTCATCTATCTTAATATTAAGTAGTGATTGTTATGTTTGAGAAAAATCAAATACACTACTGGCCATCGAATATGCAACACCTGAAAGAAAGAATGCAGATCACTTGAAATTTGCCTTGCGATGAAGTTAGATTACGAATTCAAGATGATAGGTGCTTACATTTACAAGTTAGATTATGAATTCAAGATGATAGGTGCTTACATTTACAAGTTAGATTATGAATTCAAGATGATAGGTGCTTACATTTACAAGTTAGATTATGAATTCAAGATGATAGGTGCTTACATTTACAAGTTAGATTATGAATTCAAGATGATAGGTGCTTACATTTACAAGTTAGATTATGAATTCAAGGCAAGGTGTTTACATTTACAGATTATCCTTCAGTGTAATCAATGATCACGTAATACAAAACCGAGAAACTCTTGAGGGGATCTCTTGGGGTGATATTGGATTTAAGATTGAAAGTAGAAGCGAAAAACTGAACTCGTTAGCCAGCCAGTGATTTTAAGTATATTGTGAGCATGGCAGTTCTGGAATGCTCAACCACATTACGAATCATAGCTCAATGTCCGTAGCCACTTTCGAATATTTCGTTGCCTGCTCGTACCATACGACTTTGTTTGCAGAAGAGTGAAAAGCCGACAAGGTGCATACTGCTTAGTTTACTCTTATTCAAAACCACAGAAATTTGTACCCCTAATGGTATGATGAACGACGGATATAGAAAATGGAATGGAAATGCATGGTTTTAACTGATATTTCCCGGCTCTGACTGCCACAAAACAATGACAAGATTCGAGTTTGAAAATACGGAGGTGAGAGACTTATGATCCTTTGTGTTTTTATATCGCCACAGTGGTCTTTTTATCCGATATTATGGTTTGAGGTGATATTTATTTTATGTATGATGCGTACAAAACAGTTGATGGATGTTGAGTGGTAAATACTAATAAGATGATGTAATTTACTCCCACGTCTCTCCAGTTCTCATTGCCGGGAAAGAAATAAAAAGTATTACATCTCTGATGTGATGGAGTTCATTGCCCCTCCATACATTTCCTCAATTATGATCAACCATATTCCAATAGAATAATGAGTGATTATATGAGGCAGGCAGAATTCAAGAGTTCATCTCTACCCATGAGATTATAATTTTGTTTTCCTTCATATTACTTCTTTAAAATACTTGTTCTACTTACTTATTGTCAAAAAAATGAGAGAACCACACTTGCACAGCCATTGAGTCGTTTTGCACCACCCGCTATTACACTAGATCAATTTTGCAATATTTGGAAGATGCATAGACTGATATATTGAAAATATATATACACAATGCTTCTTTGATTTTATGCCGGGGAGTATGGCAGTAGCTATAGTCAACAAATGCTAATCTGATAAATATTTTAGAAACTTTCAATAGAACCATTACTTTATTGATGCATACAAAGGTAATTTTTGATTAATTCATAACCTAATAGATATGAGATATTTTATTTATAAGAAAATTAAATTAATCGATCTGAAAAAATTCAGTAATACATACATTTTATATTTTTTCTCGAAGACCTATAAATTATAAGTAAGAGAAAAGAACAGAAGAAAATCTGAAGAACAGCTTAGAAAATCGTTAATAGAATATCAATCATAGAACATTTTTTAATAATTGTGATTCTTTGTTGCTTAGCAACATTAACGCTGTAAGGTTTTATCGCCAGTGAAGTCTAAACATAAAATTGACTTTTAAATTGGAAACTGTTTCATATTACCCAGTATCTAAGAATCGATCGTGTTCGAATCTAAAAATTATTCAGATTTTTAAAATGCTAGGAAAGAATAATCATACAATGGATGAATTTGTCTATCTCAAATTATGTCTCTCTTACATTGGAATTATAGAGGACAGAAATAGGTATAGACGAATATGTTCCATACTTATTTCGTTCTTATATCATGTAAGTTGCATTGACATGATAATAATGAGCATTTTTAACTCATACACTTATGGAACTGACATCAGAGTAAATGGATTTTACTGCATGGCTCTATTATTTCAAATCAAAGGTTGGCATCAACTGCGCTATAAAAAAAGAGACATTGCATTACTTTTGAACAAAGTTCAAGAGCTGAGCAAAAGATATGAAGACAACAGAAACCAAACACTTAATGTGAACCTTGGAATAATTTTTCTGTTTTTATATCCAAACGTACTTAATATAACAATGATGTTTTTGAAGAACGAAGATTTCTCAAAATCATTTTTGAGCTTTTATTTGAATAGTTGGACAATGGACAACAAATTCCTGAAAAATGCTTACATATATATTAAACTTTCCCTATTATTCACATTACCCATGATATTTTCTAGTTTAATGCTGCTAACATTCGTTACATGTTGCCATTATTCTTCAACATCACTGCTGACATTTCAGTGTGACATGGAAAGATTTTCGATTTTGAAAGTTAATTTTGAAAATACGTTCACTGATCGATACATAGCAATAACTGAAAATTTGAGGAAAATTCAACGAATTTTCTCTTACAGCTCTTATTACCTATGTTTGTCAAGTACATTTACAAGTTTATCGGACTTTTATTTACTTCTGAAAGAATATAAATTAAATATGATTTTTCTTCCTTTGATAGTCGTGACCTGTTTTTTCATTGCATACAACTTCTTCTCTGTATATATAATATTTTTATGTGCCAGCGAGATACCCGACCGAATTCACAGCATTAAAGATTCATTCTACAGCATGTACATATCTTATAGATCATGTTTCCGTGGTCAATCTGCTGTTTTAAGAAAATCCCTATTGAAAGAAATGATAGACATGCCTGGAACGGTATTGACTGGAGCCAATATCTTATCTTACACCAAGTCAAATTTTTACTCAATAGTTGGAACGTTCATTACCTTCGCCCTTATCATATCTACTATTGATCAACAAAACCAAAATTGCCTATAAACACCAATATTCATCTCATTTTGTTTAAAATATTAATTTACGACTGGATAACAGCAAAAGGAGAACGTTGAGATTAATTTTTATTTTAATTTGTAATTTTTGTTAGCATATTTTTTTAGTGTTAACACGATTGACATGCATTACAATTTGAAAGAAAAGTAATTTTTAGTTCATATGGATAATTATGAAATGAAATTAAATAAATGTATATTTGAATTATTTAATTAGTCGAAATAAACTGTAGAAACTGGCGCTACCTCTAAGCATACTTTAGGGGGAAGAAACGGTTATCTTATTCAAATGCATATTTGTCCGTTTCTTACTTTTCATATTTACTAAGCTTCTATTACTCATTAAACTTTTGTCGTTTAGTGAAAGATGAGTTGGAGAAAAGTACTCCTCATAACACGAAATTTAAGAGCACTAAATTCTTCTCAATGTTGAACGTTTTGAGTTATACCCATATTGAAAAAATGCTGACCTGTAATCTGTGAAGAGCAATATTGAAACATCTCTCAATTGTTTTTGAGAAGCAAAAGTAATCTGAAATAAAGTATTTCATTTGAATTTTAATAGACTGGTGATTATAAGCCTCCTTCTCATTCTCCAAATGTAATGAATTTTAAATTTGAATCAGAAAAAAAATCTGTCATTCAATGACATCAACTTATAAAATCTTTATCTTGTTGAACGCCCCTTTTTTGCCTTAAAGTAGAGAAAATCTAGGAAGCATATCAGTTATTTTCCATGATCAGTTTACCAAGGTCTTGAACAGGTTTTGCCAAAATGATCTATATCAATATCCGTTGGTACATATAGCATAATTTGAAATAAAAGGTCTATTCAAAGTCGATCTACGAATACCAATGTTGTTTAATTGTACTTTATTGACAGTAATAAAAAAATACATACTCTTAATTTAGGTTGTCTCAATGATAAATAAGTAGTAAATCATATTTTTATTGGATTATACCATAAAATACATAGAAAATACAAGTAACTTAAAAAAATTATCCTGATATTTTTTGGATTTTTTAAAAATGTCCATACTTTATAATGGATTACTGGGATATTTTGTGCTCTATTTCAAAATATTTCCAATGTATGCTGAAAAAATCGTTATTATATCATTAGTATTCATAAGGTCCTTTTAACTAATTTAAATGTGAATAAATTTTCGACAAATGTAAATATTACTCAAAAAAGATCAAAAAATTAATAATAATAATAGGAGTGCATTTTCTTTTTTATTTACATTCCCAAACATTATATATTTGAATATGTTTCATTCATCTCAATCCTATATTAAAAAAGCAGAGAAGCAGGGAAAAAAATTGATTTTACCTTATAAAAATTCGTAAACTTAAAAGTGTGTACACTTGTAATATGGTAAATTGAAGATGGGTTCTCAGATTCGGATGGTAGTGGATCTGTAATTGCCCAGTCGAAAATCATCTTTTTGAGTGCACTTGTGCGTATTAAAAATTTTCTTCACTAAAAGGTTGATCCTCTGATGTAGGAAGATACTCTTCAAGTGTAAAACTTCATCAATTGATTATGATTACATGTGGTTCAGTTATGAATGTATTCAGTGACTTACATTGGAAGAAATACATAGCTTTAAATAGTTCGCAGTAATCTCGCCAAAACAACATTAAAATGTAGTAATATATGTTGAAATATTTTAAAATTTTATTAAACAACTAACACCAAATATATTTATTATTTATGAATTTATCACTAGTTTCTTATAACTGCAATGTAATAAAATAGCTCATTTTTTTTCGAATTTATTTATTTGACAATATCATTATGATTTTTTCAGACTTACTTTGCAAATATAATTAAGGCAAGCATAATAAAATTTCAGATTTCGAAATGGTAATTGATTTCGCTTCCTAGAAATACTGCCACAAGTTATTAGATACCTAATAAATTAATAAGTTGATAGAAGTAGATTAAAAGTAAGTAATATTTAGTACAATTTAGACCCAAAAGTGAACTAAGTGAAAAATATGTTAAAAAAAAGAACTTGATATTATAAGTTTTTCAGTCTGTCATTTGACATCACCATTGAAATAAAGCCTTGGAAATTAACAGTTTTTTTGTAAAAACACAATTGCGAAAGTGAACAAATCTGGTCAAAATAATGGATTTCAGGATGGATTGATGAGATTAGTGCTTTATAAAAATAATAAGAACAACAGTCATAGCACAGTTTTGTGTAAATGATTCATCCGCTTTGAAAAAAGTCTACATTTTGATAATTATAACTCATATATTTGTGAAAAGAGCTACAAATTCATTTGATTTTAATATGCATTATGAATACCCATGGGATCAATGGAAATGAGTCCACTATCGAAAATTGGATAAAATAGAAAGTTTTTGTACCTTTAAATGCAATAGTTTTGTCCAAGTATTATATCTGTGTAATACGATATCAGAGAATAGCATGGAAAAGAGTTGCCGAAAGAATTTTTTGATTACATTGGTAATACAATGACGCAAGTTGTTTTCTGTAAGTTATCAGTGTGAAGATCTTAGATGATTCTCAGTGTCAAGTGATTCCCTACATAAACTTTTGCTTAGGCCTAAGAATACTTGCTGATTTTAAAAATAGTCTACAGAACATTAATTTAGGAAAAACTTTAATTTTTCAGAAAATAATCATTAGCTAATTAATTATTAAGCTAGTTATTTCATAATGGAAAATTAGGAATGTTAATAATAAATTCAATTATTAACAGGGGAAATATTTCTTTTTTACAACAGTGTATATGATTTGGTGTGCCATTATTATGTGATGTTAAGGTCAGTTTCAATTTTTAATATAGTACAAATGATAGTAATTTTGATATAATTTTAATCCACATCATTTAGTTGATTTCTTCTTATATTCTTAAGAAAAGTTCCTTAAACATTGCGAAATTTAACTTATGACATTTCTAAATGAGAAAAATATTAATTTATCTACATCTTCATTTGAATTTTTTACATGTATAATAAAAAAAAAAAATTTCCTCTGATGAGTGCTGCTCTATTTGCAGCAACCTCTTGTCAGTGTATTCAATAGAAATTCAATGATTAAGCGTTCGTTGAAATATTTATCATGTGAAAATATAATTTGTATTTATCATAATTTTTAACATCTTAACTTCGACAAAATATATTTCTATGGAGTTTAATTTTGTGAATATTTAGTGGCGACATCTATTGACAATATTTAGAGAATTTTTAGAACAGTTGAAAAATAGTAGTGATTAGAATTAATAAGTTATTACTTTTAGAATAAAAAATAAAA
The DNA here is from genome assembly GCA_030067965.1 of Latrodectus elegans. Classification (NCBI taxonomy): domain Eukaryota; kingdom Metazoa; phylum Arthropoda; class Arachnida; order Araneae; family Theridiidae; genus Latrodectus; species Latrodectus elegans. Next base: position 80,017,101 of record CM057816.1, on the reverse strand, counting down.
TTATAAATTGACATTTGTCATTATGTATAATCTGAATTTTTAGAATACAATAAATAAAGCATTTTTGTAAACATCTCAGAAAGAGGAAATAATTCGAATGAAAATTGTTATTTTCAAGAAAACATTTAATCTGCAAAATTTTGATATTAATACGAATGTATTTTTAGTTTTTTATTATATTCATTAAGTAATTTTTTTCAGTCTAAGAATTTATACTTTTTTAATCAAGATGTTTCAGGGATTTTGAGATAAAAGTTGGAAAAAAATTATCAAAGTATTAATTTATTTAAATTTACCTTCGTAAAATTTTCTGCCATAATTATACAAATCAAAATTTGATTCAAATTATTTTCAAAATACTTAAATTAAGAAATAAACGTAAATGATTACAAATGAATAATTATTGAATCAAGGCTGCTAAAATTTTTTAATTCCTTTTATCATTCACTATAAATATTATTTTCCCATTTCTTATACGAAGGATTTTACTAGTTCATAATTCAACGAATAATATAGATGTAAATTTAATAATATGTGTTAACATTTCACTTATATAATTATTTTTATTTGCTGTTATTTATTTGTAATTTTGTGCTTAATTTAGCAAATATAAGAAGACATGAATATATCACATATTCACATTACTTTTCTTTGAAAATCTAATTATTAAGAGCTTTATCATATACAATCATACTCACACTCACATACACACACACACACACACACACACACACACACACACACACACACACACACACACACACACACATATATATATATATATATATATATACTGATAATTTTTCTCTTGTTAGGTTTAATTGAACTTGAACTGGGTGCTCTATTAGTAATTTGACCTAAAATTTAGCAGATAGAGTGTTAGTAGACGTGAGGTTTAAGCTCTGGCTTTCGTTTCAAAGTTCGTAGATTCAAACTTAGATTTTGAAGTGGGTTTACTCTATAAATGTTTTTATAATATTTAAATTATGGGTAGAATGAGATGTTTCTTACAGTTTGGGTAGTTGAAGAATTTGTTATTTGATTTATGAGCATCTCTCAGAATACCATAGACACAAAATAAAAAAAAAATAAAAAATAAAAAAAAAACTGTAACTACCAAGTAAGAGGTTTTCTTAGTTTCGTCCTTTGAAACATTTGAATCAGAACCACAGTTTTCGAAATGTTTTCCAGAAAAGCAACATATGAAAAATACTTATAAGTTGTGACTTTTATGAAATTCATGCAATATTTTCCCAGCAACATACTCTAATTCGTAATTCCTAATATTTTGTTAATAGTTATCACATTCTAAATAGCAATTATTCATTATAATGAAGCATTTTAAAAATAGAGGAATCGTAAAAGTAACAATCATATCGTAGTAGGAAGTTTAGAGAATGTCAGACTGCACTTCAAGAGATAGAAAATTATAGTCTAAAATCTAAGCAAATAATTAAGGTAAAATTAGTTAAGAAACTTTTTAAACTTATTTTACAGTTTTTTTCATTTTTATTGTTTGTTTAAAATTCAATTATTCGATGGGCGGACTAAATTAGACAAATGATAAGAGACTATTGTGCCTCATCATTAATATTAAGAATTAGAGTTTATTGCAAAAATATTCAATTTAAGCAATAGATGGCACCAGTAGCTCTAGAGCTGTTCTTAAATACATTCATTTACAACGTGTGTGTTTAATATTTAAAGATTTTTTCATTTATTAGGTCATGTTTTAGTTCATTTTAAATAGATCCCGATGCATTATTTTTATTTAATCACACAAAACTATTTGAAGTTTGGATAAAATTTTTGAAGTTTGGGAAAATTAATAAAATTTAAAAATATGATCAGATGACAAAAACTTATCTTAGAAAGAAGTATTAAACTTTATAAAATAAAAAGTTCTAAGTGAATTATAAACGTTGCTAGATAAAACAATAAAATAAACTTGCCTTTGCAGTCAGTTGCTCAAGAAATTTACAGAATTTTTCCAATAAATATGCGGAAATTTTCTAAATAGTTTAAAGTTGCATGAAGCTTAAATTTCAATTTTCCGAACTAAGGAAAAAATTAATTAACAAAAAATTATCAAATAATTAAAAACATTATATCATCAACAAATTATTTAGATATTGAAATTACGATGAATTACAAAAATTTCTGTTATTTCAAAATTTTACAGAAACTTCCTTATTGATTAATGATAAATATTTTTAAATGGAACCCGTTAGTTATAAAATAATAATAATGATCAATGAGATAAAATTGCTTTATAGTAAAAACATTTTTAACTCTTCTCATATATTTTTTCAGGAATAAAACTTAGAATATCAGCTGTAATCATCAGAATTATTACATGCAAAGTTTCAATTAATTTGAAACTGTGAATTTGCATTTTCCTATACAAGAATATGTGCTTTAAATATAATGGTGTACAAATACTTGTACTTCATTAGAAAAACTTTATGACTCACCGAAATGAATTTATAAAAATGTTAATCAACAAAATTTTCAAATTATTAAGGTAAATATCGAATCAACAAGAATGCTTAAGTTAATTAACAAGAATTTTTAAGTTCAATTGAAGAAAATCAAAATTTTACAGAAATTTACTTATTGTTGGATAAATGGATATACGTTTTAAATAAATAATTTTAAAAGGAACTAGTTCGGTTTCCCCATATATTGGCGAACGCGGCGATTTTTTTTTGTCGCCAAGTCGCCAATGTAAGCGCGCCAAGCTAACACGGGAAATTTTCGGAAGTTCGATCGAAAAATAAGCATTTTAGAAATTTAAAAAAGGGAAATAAATATAAATGGACTTACTTGATATGAAGTTGAGCTGACGTGCCGATTGGTATGTTTATTTCGACATTTTTTTCGCTGTCACCAGAGTCACATTTCAGTTTTTTTTTTTTTTTTTTTTTTTAAATATTTACACAAATATTTTTCTAAATATTACACTTTATAAAATTTTAAAAAGCTAAAAAAAAAGGCATAAAAATATTATTTTAAATATAAATTACTTTATAAAATTGGAAAAAAAAGGATTCAAAAAATATGTTTCTAAATATATAAAATAATAATGAATAAAATTATTAGGATAATAATGAATTAAATTAATAAGATAATAATGAATTAAATTATTAGGATAATAATGAATTAAATTATTAGGATAATAATGAATTAAATTAATAAGATAATAATGAATTAAATTAATAAGATAATAATGAATTAATTTATCAAGCTATCAATAAATATATATTAAATAAACGAAATAAAAAGAATTAATGTAAAAGAAATTGTAAAAAATAAAAATTTACGATGATTAGACGCTGGTGACAACGAAGCACATCCCTTAATTGCACCTACAGCAAACTAAAGACAAATGGCTTCCAATTCAAATAGAAACGTCGAAAAAACGTGGGATATAGAATTTTCTAGAACAATGAAAGTCGAAGTAATTTTTAAATAGCTTTAAAATTTATGTTAAACACAAGAAAATTGATTAGTGGCAACAACAACAAAAAAAAGTAACTAAAACTGAAATTGGCAACACTAAAATAAAAACAAAAGCTGAAATCGGCAACACTACGCAGTAAACAAAGGGCGCCAGATTTGGCGAGAAATCTTATATGGGGATATCGAACTTGGTCCTTTTAAAATGCTATTCTTTGTTTTGAAAATCTTATCTTTGCACACATTTATCAATGGATGAAACTAACATATCAACTGCAACAATCTAAAATACTTTGTGCACAATTTTAATTAATTTAAAATTTCCAAAATCCACTTATCAATTTATGAAAATTTACTAAATATCAAATCAAATTTTTAACTTCGTAAGTAAATATTTATAATTTACTCTAGAACATTCATTTTTTTTATATTTTGAAGCAACTAATTACTTTACTGATAAAGCAAAGAAATTACAATATTGATCAATAAATATTAGAAAAGTACTTTTTATTTCTCTAACTCAGCACTAGATGGCAGAGTAATTTTAGAAAGTTGCTTGAAAACATTAGTTGTACATGCTATTTTTTTTTTTTTTTTTTAAATGATAAAAAAAAGGATGTTTTTTATTCTCATTTCTATATATAAGTTTTTGATACATATATAATATATCAAAAACTTAGATATGTATATGATTTGATATATACTAAGATTGGCGTATATTACGCGTTTGGAAATTAATATCTTAAAATCCGTTTCGCTATTCATATCTTTAGAAGAAATACGAAAGCTTTCTTGGTTTAAAATAAAAATATGTAGTATAACTAACTAATGTACTTAAATTAATATAATTTCGTTAAAACTGCTTATTAAATTTTCAAATTGTGATGAAATTTCCATCAATTTTAAAATAATTAAAAAGAATGTGCTATCTGTTAATATATTATATACCCTAATTCTGTCAAATTATCTTTACTTTAATAAAAGAAATTTTAGAATTTTTTTAACTTTTTTCTATTAATATGCGTGGTTGGACATTCTTAAGTTACAATTATTAAATCAAACTAACTGCTCTAGAGCACATTTAAATTTAAAATATAGAACTCCAAAAGGCATTAATATTTCTTGTCATAATTATTGAATATAAATTCATGTTTATTATTTAGAAAAAAATGACTTTAAAATTTTATTTTTTAATTTTAAGCAACATTTTTTTCATTTATAAACTTACATATTCCTTTTTATATAGAAAAATTATATTTTAAATTTGTTATAAGCTGAAATTATTTGGAACAAAAACTAGCAACTTCCTTTAAAATTTTAAAAATAATTCTCTCTGCTTGACATTAATTTAAATTAGATTCAAGACCATTCAAAATAAAACATCAAAAATGATTAATTTAAACTGAAATAAATTAACAAAATTAAAAATTCCTTCTATGTTTGCAAGGTTTTATAGATTACCGACAGATGGCAGAGTAGTTTGTGCTCCTGACCCCTGAATTGTAGGTTTCGAATTGGAGTCCCGGTTCGGGCATAGATGTTTGTTTTCGCTCTGTGTTTGGCTGTCCTTTTCCCTGAAATGATGTATGAATGTAGCCCACCCTATAAACGGGTTTGTGGTGGAATGACGTGGGTAATGCTACTTGCTTTCGTGTCTTCACAGGTGCCCATTGGGTAAAGTCAAATGTGTAGCGATTAAAGCGGGCGAAGAGTTAGTCACCCATGTACCAGCCGTAATTTAAAAAAGTAAATGTTTTATTAATTTCCATAAAATATTAATTTTTTTCTTTTTAATTTTGAGTGCTCAGACATTTTATAGTGTTTAAATTGAACAATATCTAAATATTACTGTACAATATCAATACATCTCAAATTATTTATCAAAATGCGCCACTAAAGAAGACGAGATTTCATTTGAAATATTCTTAACATGAATATTTCAAATGAGTACGTATACGTCATTTGATTGACAGATGGAACACATTATTGGGTCAGCTTTTCTGAAATTATGTAATAAATTTATGAAAGGACAGTCAGTATCAAGATGCAAAAAAAACGGTCTGCAAACTTTAGCCTGATCCCAATATTCATCTTTTTATGTTCATAAGAACTAAACCTAATTAGAAGGAATATTTAATTTTGTTTTTTTTTTAATCTAAAAATACCTCATTTTTAAAGCATTTTCTGATTACCTAATTACAATTTCTATCCTTTTTTTCCTTCTTAGTATATTCTCTTTACTGCTTTGTTTCATTCTAGAAATTGTCTAAGATACTTCTGCTAGCTATATTTTACCATGATGTCGTTTTGAGTTACAAATGGGCGCCTCGAAAATGTCTAAAGGAATTTGTGGTAAAAAATATGAGACTCTTTCCTATTTACAGTTTCATTTTTTTCGTTTTCACAGTTTCATATTCTGCAAGCGTATAGAAAAGACCTGGTGATAGGACAATTCTCTTTAGAGAAAACGTTTTCTGGTTACGAGCACAGCCACTGTTAAACAATATGAGATGGATGCTTAAAAGCACATCTATCGATGTGGATGCTTTACAGTTTTCAGGTTTTTTTTTTTTTTTTTTTTGAAATTTGTGAATTTGACCCACTACGCATGAAAAGTTTTTGCGGAAAGCAATTTACACTATTAGGCTGAAACAAGCTGTGAACAGCCTAACAATCTTCAGCTATTAGGCTGTTCAGAAGCAGTTTCGAAATCAAAATATCAAGATTATATCACTTAAGCTACGTGTTCTACTTATAAACTAGAAAATTTTAAGTTTCAAAATCTATTAATTCTAAGAGGATAACTTCATATCACTAAATTTTTATTTTTCAAGAAAAGTGTGAAAATTTTGATTTATCTAGTTCTTGAAAAGTGTGAGAGAGAGAAATAGTACATTTTACCTACTTGTATGTTATATTTTATTACTGAATTGCAATGTTGAATTTATTAACATGTATGAATAGTTGATTACGCATAAACTGAAGTTTTAAATGGGTACATGGTTTGTAAATGATTATTTAAATTATTTGAAATTTAAGTCTGCCAATGTAAAAACAATGAATAATTAAACTGATAAATATTGGCTTAAAAATATAACCTCCAGTTTGAACTGCTCATACATATTCAAATATTATTTATTCTATATAGGAAACTGATTCCTTATTCCAAATGTTATCTTTCACTACACAGTCAATATTAACTTGATCATTTACTTGCCCTTCTTTATATTTTATCTTATAGAATCATATTCTGAAATTTTGCAAAGTTTTCGTTTTCTGTATATAGTTGAAAATGCCTCTGCTTTTTTTTATGTTTATCACTCATTTGTTTTAACTGGAGAGTGAGTTATTAAATGTAAACCAAATTAAAATGAAGCCGATTCGTTGTAGTAGCTTTTCGAGCTTCCAAGACACAGGTCCTGTTAGAGAGAAAGAAAACTGCATCAAATGGAGAAAAATTAATGAGAAATCAGTCAAATTAGAAAAGACATTTGTTTGATATCATGCATGATGACATTGCTGAACAATGTTTGAAAAGTGGCCAAGAAAAATCAGCACTTACAAGATAAGCAAACCCTATTTACGTATAATTTAAATGTACGTATTTAAATGTATTTAAATGTAATTTAAAAGTGAGGACGTAAATAACAAAGGAAGTGTTAATCAACAAGCTTCTCAGTTAAGCAAACATTACAACATGATTTGCAAACAACCTGTTTATTGATATGAATGAGAAATATTTTAATATGTATCTTATATATATTTACGCGAGAGAACAGGTAGCATCGAATGTTTAGTACAACATACATATAATTACAGTATCCCAATGTACAACAACGACTGATAATTACGACAACCTGATGGTTCAAAGTGCCAAGGGTCAACTTGTTGCACACCAGAAATGGAGCTATGTGTAATGGAATTGTTTGGTTCAATTGCCATTATACAAAGGACAAAGAGGGTAATAACTGGAAATGACATTTGGTATAAAGAGATGCAGAGGGTTACGTATCTTGTAACGTTGTTCTTTTTTTTTCTTTTTCTAAAAAAATACAACTACTAGCCGAGACCAATTATCTCAACTAGGAACAGTTCATGCCCTGGAATTATAAACAACAATTTAAAATGTTTTGCTTACCTGATTTTTGAATTAAGAAACAGTGAATCACGAGAAAGAATGATAATTTCTATCAAAGCATTTAATAAACGTTCTCAAATGTGCAGCCCCCCCCCTCAAGTTGAAAGCGCACTACAATTCAGGCGTCAACATCAGGGTGAAGATTCTCGGAAATCATTGATTCAGACAGTAATTTATATTTGAAATACTTAAACAAGTGATTCACATATAAATCCTCACCAACATTTTTTTTCCATTATGTTATGCAGTTTCTTCTATATTATATCCAGAGCACATAAACATATGATTATGCAAGCTGGATTTGATAAAAGTTGATGGCCTTCTTGCTTCACGAAATTCAATCTCTTGAAAGATTTTCCTAAAAACACTTTAAATCACTGATGTATTAACCATTGCTTTAAAAGGACCTCTTAGCATGGATCATAGTCCCAACATCAGATATTGCGGGTAAATCTAACGTCTTTAATCTCTTTCACCCAAATTCTAACTCTGTTATCGTTCCCACTTTGTAGTCTTTGAGATGACATGTACGGTATCTACTTCAACAACTGTCGTAACAATATACTTGATCTCATCTCTGAATTCATATAGTCAAATGATTTTTTTCCAATGATAGTGAAAATTTTTCTCATTAGTCATCCCATCCGTCATAAAGACTTTCAAGATTTTCAAAAACTAAGTTTTGCTTGTGGTGTAGTTTACACACAGTCTGCATAGGCTGAACTACAGGTAGGCAAATGCCACTAAAGAATCATGATCACGTAATTTAATGTTCTTGACTAAATATTTATTTATAAATTACAGGATAATTTAAAAGAATTGTCCAAAATTGTATGCTCCAGGGAAATTGATGAATTTTTCATTTTCTGGAACGTTCGCTGCACATTCGAAAAACTCCGAAAACTAAAGGCTGTTTACTTATCTGTTTCTGTCGCTGAGACTTGTCTGCTGCGACACAATTTCGAGAGAAGTATCAGCGAAACCACATGTAGCTCGAATTTATCCTCCTCCGCCCCCACAAATGCCTGATATTTTTCTACAAGCTAACCTCCAACATCTGGAACTCCAGTAACCATCGTCTGAGTTCACTCTTCGACACATATTTCGACCACTCCACCGATTCAAATCAGAAAGAGTGACGAGACAATAAGTTCTACGAATGCACCTAAACATCTCATCAGATGATTCCAATTTAATTTGAGCAATTATATTTGCCATGAAGGACTTAATGGCCCTTCAAGAGTTCTGTTTGTAGTATCCCCATCATCCTCCAATCACAGTTAATTGACTGTCTTTGGTATTGAGTAGTTAATGTGATTCAAACAGGGAAATCAATCTCTTTCACAGTTGCGAAGAGGGTGCTAAATGCTTCTGAGAGTCTGGAATTAACTTGTTGATTTGCAAGCAATAACGGTGACATTATAATGGTGTACTTTTGTACGGTCAATTTCTTTATTTTTTACTTTATCTATAAATACAAATATAGGTATATATATATATCTATATATATATATATATGTGTGTGTGTGTGTGTGTGTGTGTGTGTGTGTGTGTGTGTGTGTGTGTGTGTGTGTGTGTGTGTGTGTGTGTGTATATATATATATATAGAAAATAAGATTCAAACTTAAATATAATACATACTTTCGCTTTATTGATGAAAAATCAGGCAAATTAAAATAAAGCTTATTTTCTGTGTTAAAAAACTACATTTTTTTTAAATATATTTTACAAATTATTTACATGTATAAAAGCATTTTACAGTTTTTCCCCTTATCATTTCAGCCATTCAGGCGTTTGCTCGCAGATGATCTTTCAACTACATTTTTTTTGTTCGAGATTTTAAAGCATTTTCGTTCTTCTACATCATATTCCAATAATTTTATTCGATATTTCTTTTGTGGTTGCGATGTAGATCTGCCTTCTCGTGGTGCACCTGGTAACACTTTTTGGTTAAAAGATCTACAACTGGCATTATGCCTCCTGATTTTACTTTTCATTTGTTGCAGTGAAACGCTGACGGTCTATCTAAAGCCAAACGCGTGGAGCTTTTGCAGACTTTGCGTGAGAAGGAAGTCGATATCTTTACTATTATGGAGGCTAACTTAACAGCTAATAGCCAAAAATTTTACACGTTTCAAGGATACTCTTTTTTTGTTCTCACAAAATTCAGACAAATAGTTAGTGTCATACTAGTCGGTGTCAGGAGGGAATTAACGGCCGATTTCCGCATCATAAAAGCGATGGGAACCGACAATGACAAAAGTGAAGTAGTTCATCTGGAAGATGGAGCCGATTTTAAAACTTTGTCTTTGTCTTAAAACTTATATTTATAGCCCTCCTGGTAATTCTCCAGATTTTTCCTATATTAACAATACAAGACATTAAATTTTCTTAGGTGACTTTAATGCTCACTCTCCTAAGTGGAGCTACTCTGATACTAATGAATATGGAAAGAGAGTCCAGGATTTATTAAGCTCAACTACTTTTGAGCTAATATTAAACAAAAAAGACCCCCATACTTATTTACATTACAATGAGGCACCAACCCTGATCTGTTAATGGTCACGGCTTATCTTAACAGATCAGGGTTGGATCCAACTATACTAAACGTATAATCTTGTCAGATCCCGGATCGGGACACCGACAGGTCCTTGCAGAAATTAATATGCCTAATTGGACCTGAGACCATTCTCGTTCTCTAAAGTCTCATGGAATTTTAAGAAAGCTAACTGGCCACTCTTCACTAAACTACTAGACCAAGGCCTTAATCCTAATAAGATTGACTTTACCTTGAATCCCAACAAAGTTTATTGAACTATTAAAGACACAATTATAGCATGTGCTAAAAAGTCTATTCCTATAGGTAGACAAAAGAAATTCAGATCCTTTTGGACAAGTGAACTGGCCTTATTGAAAGCCAAACGAGATAGACTTAGGCGAAAGGCGGAGTTGACTTCGCGCCCTTGTGATGTTCAGGCCTGGAGAAGGCAATCTGCAATATTTAGAAAAACCGTAATTGCCAGCTAACGATCTTCATTTAAGGAATTTATTTCCAATATAGACTATCGTACTGATAGTAAAAGAACGTATAAATACATAGGCAATCTAATAAATGTTTCTACTGGCCCACCTAAACAAACCTTCACATTGAAGGGAAAAAGCTGTCACCGGATTCAGCTGTACCAAGATCTTTCTTTCAGCACTTTTCTGAGGCCCATCGCAAGGACACCCATGCAAAAATAAATTCGCCAACCCTTAAGCGGAAAACTGCACATCTGAAGTCAGGGTCCAAGTCTGATAATGAATCAGTTTTTGTCGCCCTTATAACCAGGGATGAATTAACCTATGCACTCAGAAGCCTCTCAGTCGGTAAATCACCTGGTGCAGATGGCATCCATCCTGAATTTCTAATCCACCTGGGCCCTAGTGAATTTGAAATCATTTGGAACCTTTTCAATTTAATCTGGAACTCTAGCAATATCCCGGCTGACTGGAGAACTTCAATTGTAATACCAAATCACAAGAAGGACAAAGATCCAGATAATCTTCATAGTTACAGACCAATTTCACTGACCAGCGCTGTGGGGAAGACTATGGAAAGCATTGTTATGAGAAGACTTAACTACTACTTAGAATTAAACGGATTATTGGCTGAAGAACAGGCTGGTTTTAGAGGATCTGGATCCACCAACTAACATGTCGCCCTCTGGAGCCAATCAGTTAAAGATGCCCCTGATAACAGACGGGTCTTAGTGGCCGTTTTTATTGACCTCAAGTCTGCTTATGACAAAGAATGGCGAGAAAATCTTCTTTTGAAAATATCTGAACTGGGTTTCAGGTCAAACCTTTTTAATTGGATTCGGGGTTTCTTGTGCCAACGTTCCTGCAAGGTTAGATACGGCAATGCACTGTCAAACTTCAAAATACTTAAGACGGGTCTCCCACAGGGGGCTGTTAGTAGTTGTACGCTTTTTAACACATATATCAATGACCTAATTTTTAAGATTAGAGACATCCCTGGGGTCAAATGCCTCCTATACGCTGATGATCTAGTCATATGGACTGCTTCTAAAAAGTTCAAGAAATAAGAAATACAGATGCTAAACTTTATCCTGCTTTAAATGCTCTTGAGAGTTGTTGTAATTTCAATAACATGGAGGTTATTGTATCGAAATCGTACTTCCTTACTTTCTCACTTATGCATCAACCCGGGGAACCGCAATCAATATTTAAAGGCAATTTAATCTCTACGTGGAACAATTTTAAATATCTGGGTGTGAATTTTGATCGCAAACAAACCTGGAAGTCTCATCTAGAGGACGTGACTAACCGTGCTCTGAAGAGACTGAGTGTTCTCAAACGACTTGCCGGAGCAAAATGGAGTTGCACTGGAAAAATTCTATTCCAGACCTACCAAGCGCTTATTCGCCACCTCCTGACCTATTGCTGTCAACCATTTATCGTGGCGGGCAAAAAAGAACTTAATACTTTGGTAAAAGTACAAAATCAAGCTTTACTCATCATTACTTGGACAGTAAAGACTACCCCGATAGATGCTATGCTTTTGTCGATTGGTGTTAGACCATTACAAATTACGGTTCAGGAGAAGGCTATAATTCTCTGGGAAAAGATCACTAGAGTTCCTGTCTGCTTATCACTTTGGAACGAGGCCAACTGAGACCTAAATGGAAATTTAAAGACTCGTAAAGGCTTTCTTCAGGGAGTTTTACACCTAAAACATTATCTTGACGTAAATTATGAACCTGAATATCTTGTACCAACTCAAAATCCAATAAATTTTAAACAATTTTGTTATAATCTTGATCTGTGTCAATAAAAGAAATATGGATCCTACTATTTTGAGAGTCCTGGCTTACGAGGTGTTGAGTAGATACTATCCTGAGCCAGAGTGGCTCCGGATATTTACCGATGGATCCCTCCTATCAAAAGGACCAAATGCTGGTGCCGGAGTTTTCTCCGAAGTCTTTTACTTTTATGCCCCGGTGGGAAGGAGCTCTGCTTTTGATGGAGAGATCGCGGCAATTCGCTTGGCTCTATCTCAGCTACATTGCCACATAGATAAATTTACAAAAGGTGTTGTCCTTTGTAATTCAAGAGCTGCTCTGATGGCCATTGTATCCTCTAATAATTCCTTAACACAGGACATTTTGAACTGCCGCCAACATCTTGAGAACCTGTCATCCCTTGAGAAGACCATTGTCCTCCAGTGGATCCCTGCCCATTGCGGAGGCACAGGTAATGAAAATGTAGATTACCTTGCAAACAAGGGCGCTTTAATTGCCCAGACTTCTACACGGGCTATGCCCTTCTGTTCTATTAAGCATCTCGCCAAAAGAACTCTTATGTCCAAAACTCATGAAGAGCTTACTAACCGCATTACTCTTAAATCTTGGAAGAATGCCATCCTAAATCTGCGCAATAGCCCAAGACATAGAGCGGTGGCTGAATTCCGCCTTGCCACCAGGCACAATTGTCTGCGGAAACATCAAAATAGATTTGGTATCGTTCCTTCTCCGGTTTGCCCTCTTTTCAACATTGTTGAGGTCATCATTTTCAACATTGTCGCAGGACATCTTCCTCACTACCCTGTACTTCGTAAGACGTCTTTAACTGAGCGCTATTGGGAAGCTAGAGACATGTTAGATTAATAGACTCTGTTGCAGTATTTTTCTGTGTTTTTGTTCTATCCTTTTTATTTATTTTGCTGTAACTGTCTATAGTTTGCCATTCGAAATAAAAATATTTCTTTTGTACACATGACATGGTAATCTACGTTCAAAACAACCTCGTAGGAAATTTTAAACAGCAAAAGGGTTCTTTTTCCGAGTTCATGCAGGAGTAATTCATCTTTGTGTGTGTATGTGCATAAGTCATAAAATAAATTACCTTGGCTTTCTTGAGTTACTGTGGATCCTTAATAAAGTCTGTATGCTAAATAGCTCTCAATATTTTCTTTCTTTCACTACCATTTCATTGATTGAACAATTGTAGAAGGTCATTTTCGTTAAGGCTTTCCGAGCCCAAAAACATTCTAGTAAAGTACCCTACATTATTTGCTCTTGAAGCTGTTGGTTATGCTTTGATCCATAGGCTGCCAGACAGAAGTTAAATTTGAAAAGGAAGACTTCATAATTGATTCAAGATCTGGAACCTCAAATTGAGGAGTACAGTTATCACAATTAGAAAAATGTAATTATCAGATTAAAAAAAAAGTAGATCAAAATCTCTCAGCCCATTTTCATAAATGTTTTCAGTCGTCCAAGCTCTAAAGCTAGATTGATATGCTTTTTGGAAATTTCTGGAGTACATAGGTCTTAAATATTTTCCTAAAGAAAGGCAGGTTTTCTGTTCCATTCATTTTGGATGCCAGCAACACTGAAGTTAGCTTTGCTTATTTTATCTCTATTATACTTATCGCACACTTAAAACTAAGTGTTCTTACGGATAAGATCTTATAACACAAAATTATATCGTTGGCGTTTAAAATATCCTTTAAGTCAAACTCGAAAAGTAGTAATTTCAAAACAAAAAAAAAAGCTCCCTCTTTTCATTTAATTTTATTTTTACAATTCCACTTTCACCAGTTTTCTAAAACTCAAACTGAGTTTTATTTTAAATTTTTGGAGCTAAACGTTTGATACTTTGATATCTTTTGTGTTCATCTTCATAGCAAAGCAGTTGGATTTCTCTTTAATGACACCACCATTAACAGGAATGCTCATTGCTCTCACCCAAGCAACTAAAACTTTTCACATTTCATGATGCTTTGGTTATCGATAACATTTACGAATGGGAGTGCTTTTGATGGCAATATTTAATTTTTCAAGGGTGTGTTGAGATGTTCTTCTTCAATTTTTTTTTAATTGCTGAGATGTTCTTCCTTATAAGTCTATATATTTTGGTATTTCTTTATTTTATTTAATATTTTTTCCTCTTCTATTAGAAGTTTTTAATTTACTTCGACTGATAAACACGTTATTTTTGATCAATTGCGACATAATTGGATTTTCTCAACAGATACAGCCCATCTCTTTCTCGACAGACAAAATTTCATAAATTTAGTTTCTTGAATAAAACGAAATCAAATACAGAATAACAGAGTTAAGACATTTATTATGATTTTATCCTCTTCTATGCTCTCACATAAGGGGAGAGCAGGGGTTTAATCTGACATCACATTTCTTTTCCCTCAAATATCTGTTCCCACAATGTTTGGAAATATCTCCACGCAGTGATTCCTTGTTCAAGTTTGAATCAAGCAAGAGACCTCCGGTGTTACACAAAAAATAAATCAAATAAAATATTTAAAAATACATGATACCATAAAAAAAATAAAAATAAAAAAGTATTTGAGAAAAACGAAAGTTCGTAAAAATGGGTTTTTCAAACCTTTTATTTGAAAATGGGAATTAAAATTACCAAAGTAATTATGGTGTCAGTTTCGGGACTATTTCGTAAATATATATATATATATATATATATATATATATATATATATATATATATATATATATATATATATATATATATATATATATATATATATATATATATATATATATATATATATATATATATATATATATATAATATATATATATATTATATATATATATATATTACATATATATATATATATATATATATATATATATATATATATATATATATATATATATATATATATATATATATATATATATATATATATATATATATATATATATATATATATGTTCTGATGCTGAAGTAAGTTTTCACCATG
This sequence comes from Latrodectus elegans, assembly GCA_030067965.1. Classification (NCBI taxonomy): domain Eukaryota; kingdom Metazoa; phylum Arthropoda; class Arachnida; order Araneae; family Theridiidae; genus Latrodectus; species Latrodectus elegans. Next base: position 80,001,718 of record CM057816.1, on the reverse strand, counting down.
AATTTATCACACAACATATTAGCAATAAATTTTTTATTATCATCTATGATTGCACATAACATAGCAATTATTTACAGGAACATTTTGTAATAAAAGCACCACCATTACATTCTCATCATGGCCGTTCTAAATCACTTTTTTGTTCATATCATATATTATATATATATATATATATATATATGTATATATATGATGATGAACTGTGAAGGATGAACTTTACGGATTTAAAACCATTCAAACTATGACAAACCTTTCAAAGCAACGACATACATCGCTCATCTCTTTTGGGAAAGTAAATTACTCTGATTGTAGTATGTTTTAAATGTTACTTACCAAAAATTTACTTTGTGCGTGAGATCACAAAGTCTAATTACCTTAAAACGCTTTCAATTTCAAAGAAGATAAGTTTTACAAGTTCTTGTTAAAAATATATAAATAACTTATAGAAGTATTATATGTTCGAATGTTGCTCTCAAACTTAATTACAGGGCGGCGTCATACATTCCAACCTTTGAATCGTTTAATTGAGTATTATCGAAAGCCTAGCGGGTCATTTGGAAAAAGTCCAGGATATCTTTAGGAATCAATATGCCGTGGAATGTTATTGAATTATTTGTTAACGAAAAACAGTTTTTTTGTAATCACAATTATAACTATTGAATTGGGGTCTTTTGATGGCGATTCATAAAATAAGAATTCAAGTTTTTTATAAATCTTATTTCAGATAATTGCTATTTCTGTAAATGTAACTAGAAAGTTATATAGAACTTTCTTTTAATTAAGTTGTACACGCGTAAAATCCTATCTAATGAGAAAATTGGCTCAAATTTTGCTAAATTATTTGACACCAAATCATTTTAATTTATTCCTCAGTACGTATTTAATGAGAAATAATACATAAAATAAATTTAAAAAAAGCTTGCCGAAATAAAATTTTTAGAAAATATGATTATTTCTTCAGATATTTTATTGGTAAAATAGCTAAATGTAAATATCAATTTATTGTTTTAACTACAGTAATTTGTTATCCAAATAAAAAAAAAAAACAAAAAAAAATATTAAGTTATTCTTGCCGATTTAAAGTAACCATGAATTGGGTATTTTGTCTTGCATTTTTCATTTTGCTTTTTCTTCTGTTCTACTTTCAAGATGCTCACTTTTGGAAGCAATGTAGCTAAATATTTGAAATTTTAAATATAAATATTCAGAACAACAAGTAATTTTCATGATTTTGAAAACATTTAGAAACGGAAAATATTATTATTAAAAATTACTTCTTTATTACTAGTATAAACTGTGAATGGATTTGCTCTCATCTACAGTGACTCTCAGACAATGATGTTGATCCTTGTTTGTTGCTTGTTTGTTGATCCCCTTGTTTGTTGCTACTCAAAAATTTGATTTGAAGGCAGGCAGAGTAAATTCGTCGACAATTCCGATTTACGACTTCAACTCAATACGATGTGAAGTAGATGAAACGCTGCCTAACCTCATGAATATTTTAAACCAATAAAAATTGCAATAAACTGCCGTAATCATGATTTCACAACTGGTAAGAAACAACCACTTTGTGGTTAAATATAAAATTTTATTGTATCAGTCAAAGCGATCGCATTCATCTCTGTTATAAATAGATATCAAATGCTAATCATTTTTTAAATCAAAGCCAGAGAAGTAACTATTGCAATTAAATTTGTCTTTAAAGAAACACATATAAGTTCAAATTAACAAATATTTATATAATACTTTGTTTTCTAATGTTGGCCAAGAAACATGCTTTTGGGCAATATTTTTTCCATGTCAATGGTACTTTACAGATGTGCCTGAATTTTTCTTTCCAATAATTTGATAATTTTTCCTTCGATTATTTCCTTCCGCTAATAAGAATGTTACTATCGGAAGCTAGTGAATTCAAATCCCATGTTCACTAAAGGTGTCACATGTACGTTAAAACTAGATGTGCTCGCTCCATGAGAAATGATATTTCTGCAGTGGCAAGTTAAGTATTCGTGATATTGTGTTTGGTCCTTGCTTAAAAATCACGAAGACTCCGCCCGGTTGCTTCTATCTAACTGGTAAAGGCCAGTTCAGTGCTTGGTACAGGGAAGTATGCTGAATAACAACAGAAGTTATATTTAAAATCAAAGCAAATTAAGCAAAACATCACTTTCAAATGTAACATTTGTGTTTTAAGAGAATTTAAATTATATATATAGTATATATATATATTTATATATATATATATATATATATATATATATATATATATATATATATATATATATATATATATATATATATATATATATATAATATATATATATATATATATCTATCTATATATATATATATATATATATATATAGATAGATAGATAGATAGATAATAACCTGTTGCACTTAAGTTACTTTATGGAATTTTTGTCGTTCTGCTGACTTCACTTTTTATTAGATCTTCTAAGAAACTCTATCAGAAGTTTCATTATCATAAAATTAACTAATGATAAAAATTAAAATACTGCTGCTCAACTTTAATTTTTTTTTTTTTTTTTTTTTTTTTTTTGGAAGTAATCTCCAAACATTTAAATTATAAGAAGGTCATGAGAAGATATTGGCCACTTTAACACTGTTTATTTCGTTCAAGTCACTCTTTAGAAACTTCGATGATGAAAAAAAAGCTCCAATTTGTTGAAATATGTTTAAATCTCCTAGAAAATTGTTCATATACTAACATCTACTGTTTTATTCATTCTTTATATATCTTAGAGTTCATATTTTTAGAATGACTATATCAGTTAGAGTTTTTCACTATCAGTTAGATTTTTCTAATTCCATCCCAAAATATAATAGAGCCAGTTTTAAAAAGACGTTTGAATCAACGACAATTTTTGTAAATCATGCATGGAATAATGACTATAAATCTGCATAAATGTAAAAGTTTTTTCATCGGAAAATAGAAAAATTTACAATCATTGTTATCCTGTATCTATTTATTGGGTTGTTCGGAAAGTAATTTCCTTTTTCTTACATGAATCAGCTTTTTGATAGTAAAAACCAACCACTTTATGACTGTGGAATCGTGCCACTACCAGAAAGATGGTAAAAAGATATTGGATTAAAATGAACAATGCGCAATGCAATACAAAATTTATTTGCTGCACGTTTTTCATTTTCAGGAAAAACGAAATGACTGTCCGAACAACCCAATAATAAGTTCTTCTTTAAGAATTCATTTAGTCTCATTAAATAGGATTTTCTATTGATTTTTATAAATTTGCTGAAATGAAATTAATTAAAAACTCTTAAAACAATTCCTTTAGAAATACCTTTATGATACATTTATAATTTATGTAAAATACATTTTTTTCAGAACAGAAATGTAAGCGAAAGGTTTTTTTTATCACAACAAGTTATACAAATTTTGTTCACATAAATATAACAAAAACTATTTATCTCCTTATATTCTTTCATTTAAATAATTATTTATTTTATTATTTAGTATCTATGAATGGATAGATATATTTTTAAATATATTCTTTCAGGACGTTGATTCAGTTGGATGACCATCATTACATCAAAAAGCATAGTTTCCAAGACCCAAGAAATATATATTAGTTAATTGAGAATTTGATATTGGGTATATAAGTTTTGTTGGGAAATATATAATTTGAATATATATTTTTTAAAAATGTATTAAATTTTGCAATGATAAATGCTAAAAATGTGCTTATACTTATCACTATACTTATGTTTATCACTTAGTCTAATTTGCATAATAAACGTTATTTAAAAAAAAAAAAACATAGTCTCAATTTTTTTATTTATACAGTCATATACTCACAGAATTCAAGACTATTCTTTGCAAATTTTAATGGATTAAATTTGGTTTTTATGTGATAAACTTTTGTTTACAAACAGTCACCTAGATTCTATAGTTCTTGTGTCACCACAAGCATTTTTTTTTGATTTAACATTTAACGGCTACATTAAAACAGTAAATTTATATATTTTTGCACAATTAACAAAGAAGTTAAATCTGTTTTTTTACATTCCAGTGCTCTTTATTATTTCTATATAAATTAACATTTTGTTAAATAACTTTAAAAATATATCCAGATATATTTCTAATATTTAATTAATAATCCAAAGTAGTCATTAAAAATAATTGATATTTGTAAATGTAAAGGCAATACAAATCAAATACGTATTTTCAAACTTTTCATATCAGATTTTCATTGCTTACAGTAATTTATTTTTATACTAGTAATTATCATATTATATCCTTTTGTTATATTATATTTTGAACGACCGTAGTATAACGATACATATAAAGATACTACATAAAATTTTGGTTTAATTCATAAATTATTTTTAAATGTCTTTTAATGTTATTTTATTGAATCTTCTAGAAAAAAATTACAAAAAATTGAATCATGATTAGAGTTTTTTAACATCGATGTAATAAATGTATATTAAAGCTAAAAAAAAAACTTATAATAGTATGATCCAAATCATGTTATTTCATCGAAAATGCAAGTCACGAACTCATTCCATTTCATTACTTTTTTATTACTTTATGGCAAAAATTGAAAGAAATATTGACTATAATTTCAGATTGGGGAAATAGGGAATAAAATAAAAAGCACCATTTTTTTAATGATTTGCTTCTGAAGAATCTCTTTTCTCTTTGTTAAAGAAATCTTTTTTTTAATCCATGATTTCAAAAAGTGATGTCTTATTTTCATGATTTTTTTCAAAATTGAAGTTAATACATGTCGCAATACGTGAACTGTATTAACAATCTTTCGCCTTCAAACACCACTTATCACTTCATTTTTGGCCTGATTTTTTTCGATACAAAGAAAACGTGTTTTTTTTTTTAAAGAAAAAATACTAAATGTTGAGCGCTTCATTACGTTAATACTAAATATAGGCTTGGCTTCTATACATTTATTTGTGTTCAAATATTGACAAGCATGGGTATGCACTTATCAATTGGAAGCGAAACTTCAGATAGAATTCACATTAAATTTTTATTTTTTGTAGTAGACGAATAATACAATCTAAATTCTAATCACGTAGGAAATATTAACATTGCATACCATTCGAAAGCTGCGTTTAAAGTTGTTAAATCAGTGAACCTAAGCAATTCACAGTTTTCGATTTATTTGTCATTCAGTATCTATAGAATTCTTTATGAGATTACAGTTGAACTTTGCTTTAGTATTTGAAGCATTCTTTAGCAAATGCACCAAACATCATCATTTCATAAATAAATCTTATTCATTATTTTTTTTAATGTTTCGATTTCTAGAAGTTAAACAAATCAAGTAGTTATGTTCAACTCATATTTTTTATTTTTTATTTCTTTCGCCAAAAATTTTATTTAATTCTAACAGTCACATTTAAGTAAACAAATCAACTAAGTTTAAAATTAATAAGCTAAATGCATCACTGAACTTATAAAAATGTATATAAATTTGCTTAATTCATCAATTTGAAATCATGCTATTAGAAATTTTTCCAGTTTTTTGTGCATTTGTTATATTTTAATTTGATGAAATTGAAAGATTTTTATTTATAAGTTAGATTGTATCTAGTTTTTTAATTAATATGATTTCCTATTAAAATTAATGCCAATAAAACTATTTTTTCTTTTTACCTGGAAATATTTTTAGTTTTTATGGATTATATTTTTAGTTGGATTATTTTTAGATAATATTTAATTTTATAGTTCTTCGCTGTTGAATGCAGTATTTTAATAAAATTAAAGCATATTCTTAATGTATTATTAGCACTGTTTTATCCCTTTCATTATTTACCATCCTTATTCAATCTTACTCTACTTTTTTAACACTAGTCAAGATATTTATCTTTTATAGTAGGCATTAATATCTAATTTTTGTCATGTAAGATTACATACATTTGAAAAAAATGAAGGAGAAAGGAGCTAACGAAAATTAATTCATTGCTCTATTAAAGATCTTCATCTAATAAGCGAATTAAGACCTTAAGGAAAAAATTTTTTACCATCTAAAAATTATATTTTGCTTATAGTTTTCAAAACTACCGGCTAATACTTTACAGAGAAGTAAATAAATAAATAAATTATAAGTACGAAGAATTTGATCCAATATAAAAGCAATGCTATGGTATTGTATTCGAGTGATACTATTCCAGATTATTTGTTTTAATTTTATATATTTGTGTCTTTGAAAAGTGTAATTAGTTTAGTTTTGTTGACTATAGAAGCCATTTTAGAATTTTAGGAAAAATTTATATTATATACGCCATGAATCCTTTTCATCATTATGCTGTTATCTGAATCTAAGAATATGTTTATTAGAAACATAAATATAAATTGTTTGTTAGAAGATGGTTTTAATGATCATTTGCTAAACTATCTATAATTTAAATAATTTTGATTTTAAAATTTAAAATAAATCAATTTTAAATGTAAATGAAATGTTTACTAATATTATTTATCTCATTATTTGTTTCCTCACAAATATATAAGTAAATTTTAGTCGTAAAATATCGCTTTATTTTCGGAAATTTAAAGACGCATTCGCGTTGTAGTTGGCCAGTAGCATACAAAAGGTTTTACCTGAAAAGGCAAAATTTCTGCTATTACGTTTTATCGCAAATCTATTCCCTCCATTTGTGCATTCTTATATTGATAAAGTTCTCAATATTCAAGGTTGGCAAAGCTATCTTTATTCGGTAAAGTAGCATTTTAAGGTGTGCCATTTTTTGTCGGTAATAAACATTCATAAACTCAGTAAAAAGATTACACTGAGAATATTAAAATAGTGAAAAGCACATTATAAAAGGATATTATCCATCACATCAAATAATCGTGGGCAATCTAATGAAGCAATAATTTCTTTGTAATGTTTTTCATTACTGTATAATGTATTTCATTATTGTATAAATTTTCTTTAACCCTCTAATTTAAAATCGATTCTCTTGCTATGCTTATAAAACATAAAACGTGTCATCATTATGGATCATTTGAGGAATTTTTCATAGGTTTTATTTCGCGAAATTTTCATGGGTATTATTTAGTAAATTTTGGTTGGGGATTTTTTTGTAAAGGAAATGCAATTTTAAAAGAATAACTTCAACCTTAAAAAAATTAGCAATGGTGACTTCTAGAAACTTCACTGATTTGGCAACTTTTTGTATATTCTAGAAAATAGATCATAATGCCTTGCAATTGTCTTCTAATAAAAAATTAATCAAAACACTTGTATCCATAATCTTTATCTGTCAAAAATGCTGTCTTAAAGAAATAAATGATTGTGGGGATTTCAAATTCACTATCAAACATGGCTAAGAAGATATTAATGTGTATTAATCTTTTTAGTCACAATTAAATAATATAAATGATATTTACATTAATTTCTTTTTCTTTAATAAACTCAGCATTTAAAATCATATCTGTAGAAAGAGCATAAATAGTATATTTAACCTTTTTCTGCACGCAATAATTTGCACAAAAATGTTTGTTTAGAAATACTGTTTATATCAAAGACGTCGAAAGAAGAAAAATTTTGCGACAAATTGGAGTTTGAATTAGAGTAAATTTTATTTCAAGAGCCAATAATAATAAATTAGGTTTGATTTGGCATGGATTTCTACTTTTTTTTGGGGGGGGGACAGAGATATAATTCTAACTTTTCTAATAAATCGTTGACAACCAAGCTTTAAAAATTTTTAAAGATTTCATTGGTTACAGTACAAATGAAAAGATTGTAATTATTATCTTTAATAAATATAATACATTTTTTCTTACAAAATACATTTCTTATAAAAAATTCTTATTCATTTTATAAACTTTTGTTTTCAACAATTGGAAAGACGGACTGCCAATAATGTGATATCAGTCGTTCTACTTTTCAATGACTCAAACCAGAAAATCTGCTCTGAAAAAATAATTTTTTTATAGAAATTTCACAGTAGCACGTCGTTGTTTATTGTTATCAGTTAGAATAGAACTGGTGGGAGCGATATGTTATTTATTTTCCTTGAGCTTTCGAAATTGTGCGTCTCAGACTACATTCATTGACAAAAAAATAATAAAAGTAGGAGTTGGAAAAAATGGAAGTATCCGGCGAATGGTCGGTTGTGTTTTGGAAAAAAGAAAAAGCAAAGGGTTTTTGAGAAGAAAACTTCCTTTTCACTTCATACGTGATGTGGTCTTTTAAAATCGCTTGACCTTGCTGTTGGGGAAGGCCACCAAGGACGCAGATGGGCCGATTTCGGGTGGAGAGGCCCCCAGGCTAGGGTGGATCCTCGATTCCTTCTTTATTTGACGTTTTGTGTCACGCTCTATTAATGATACTTATTCTTTATGCTAACATTACGAAAAAAAATGATGAGTTTTAGTTACTCGATGAATACAATTTTCCCTCAACTGATTTTCCATCATTTATGGAATTCTTTTTGTGTCCAACTGAAGGATTTCACTTCAAAAAGACTTTAACATCCTATTCGTAAGTGGTCACGCACATATATGAACATTCTATGCCGCAATAGGTTATTTCGCCACATTCTGTCAAATATTTATTTAATTCCCAAGGATGAATTAATTTAGATGTCATAATTTAATTATTTTCATCTTGACGTGTGAAAAGTTACATCTTCTTCAAACTACTCAAAAAAATTGCTAGTAATGGAAACAAAGTAATTTTATATTAATTCTCTCTTTATGTCTAAAGGTGTATTTTTAAGTTCATAATGAAATTTAACATGTTGTTCTTAAATGATCACGCATTCTTAATGATTACGCATGCGCATTATATACAAAAATTTGTCATTTTGCCACAAGCTGTTAAATATTTTAATTTCTAACGATTAATTAATTTAGGTATTAAAATTTTATTAAATTTAATTTGATAAATAAAAGATACACCTTTTTCAACTTATTAAAATTTATCATTTGGAGACTGATTTTTTTTTAATGTAAACTGAATGTAATGAAATTTAATATCGTTAATGAATTTCTTTTATTACAATATTTTATTGGAATTAGATTTTAAAATGTAAAATAACGATAAAAATCTTTGATTCCAAATAATATTTTGTTACATAAATGTTTTAATGCAAGTGTACTCAACCTCATGTCCAAGAAGAGTTTTTACTACATTATTATTTTCTGTTAGAATGTCATTTAAATAATATCAAAAATATTTTATTATAAATAAAAAATAAAACAATAAACTCATTATCTTTAAAGCATCTATAATTAATATTTTAACATTTTAGAATACATGCAACTATCAGAAATGCATAGCACTATTCACATTATTGTTCAAAATGCTTAACAGCAAATTTAACACATATTCACAATTTATGAAAATTTTAAAAACTGGTAGAATTTAATGCAATAATAATTAACTATCTCTAGATTTGTATTTGTTTATTTTCACAGAAATCTATTTATACGAAATAATTGGGACAGGATCCCATTCGGATAATCAAAAATTCGGTTGATTGGATTTTTTTCAAAAAAGAGGCTCTATTTTAATTAATCATTGCATATTGAATGTGAGAGAAAAAAACTAAATATTTTTAGATAAAAGTAATTTAATGAAAGAGCAATCCTTTCAAATATAAAGCATTTACAAGCTCTGTAAATTAATTTTGTACACATGTACAGTGCTATACATGAAAATCATTGCTTACTGAATATCTAGGTGAGAGTAAACTATTTCACTGTCTTCCTCCGTTTTTGAGCAGGAAATTCTCGCATCGAGTAGACAGTGAAAATTTACAATGCGATCATCTTCGGGCTGATGCTTCATCCACTTCAAAGTAGCTCCAATGTCTTCAAATGTTTCACATATTGATGGTCCCGTATCTACTTCAACTTGAACATAAGGGTCATCTTCCTCGACACGTTCAGAAAGTTGGCCATCGTTTTAAAATTGAAATTTAGTGTTTGACTTATAATCCCTTCTCTTTTATCTTTAGTAGTACTAAGTTCTGAACATCCAGAAATTTTCAAAAGAATACATTCCTGAATTAACACTGCTCATTCTGATCTCCTCTCTTCTATTACCTTTACTTTTTTTTTTTGAACATTTTCTTTTCACTCATTTTCTATCTCATCATCAGTCTAATTTGTTTTTCAGACATTCTGAAAGTGATTAAAAGCGATAATTGGAGTTTTACAATTCATCTGATAAATCACCAAAACTTTTTTACGCCGTCACGAACAAAGATACTAACGGTAACCGCAGAGACAATAATGTAAATTAAGTGAGAACTTTCAACTTCGTTTTTTTTTTTTTTTTCATACCATTTCTTTTCTTCATTAATTCCTTTTTTAAACTTTTACTGTATTTTTTAAGAAAAATTCCAATGATTTTTAATTGATATATTAATGAGAAAGGTGCACCTGCCATTTTTATATTAAAGGACTTTTACCAGTAGTTTCAATATGTAAAAGGAAAAGGAAATGAAATTCTATCGAAAGAAAGAAACAATTTGAGAAAATTTTAATTTTGAATACGTTGGGAGGGATAATAGTAGGTTTTCACTTATATGAGTGCAATGGATTATTATAATCGTAAACTGCAAGTCAACAATTATACATTTCATGTATAATTTAACTCAGTAGTTAAATTTTTGCCTTTAGAACGATAGGGGTCATGAAAGTAAGCAATTATCACTAAATTTTTATCTCATTCTTTTCTTAAGTGAAGAGCAGAAATAACTGGAACTCTACTATAGTACTACTTAAGTTTAAGGAAACTGCAGTTCATAAGGATATTCAATTATTCAACAATTTATGCATCTTTAATATATACTTATCTTTACATACAGCAAATAAGCGGAAGTTCTGCAGCTTACATATGAAAATTCTGCGCATTTATAAAGAAATATAAAAATATGAACAGATCAACAACCAATACATAATTTAAAATATAGTTTCTCCATTTTAGTGAAATTTAATCACTTTTTATCTCAAAATATCATCATCTTTTGTTATTTGAAGATTTTGTCTAACTCATATTCTGAAGATTTGACTTAATGTCATGAAGATATTGAAAGTATTGCAGTATTGCTTGAAAATATTAACTTAATCAACTGATATGGATGAAAAAATAATTGCGAAAAATTTGTCTCGGAATGAAAACTCTTTTATGCAGTAAATAATAAAAAGTTATTAACTAAAATTTTTAATGCTGAGTCGTAAAGAGTAATATCTTATATGTATTCTTATAAAGATGTAGGCTATTTTATTTCTTGATATATAAAAGCCTGGAGCACAATTCATGAAAATTATTTAATTATACTACTGTGAATTCCTTGCCAAAATCATGTAAACTTCGGGGAGTCTATGCCATAATGTAATATCAAATTTTGTTACAAATGAAAAATAAAATATTTTTGTAAGAAACAAAAATTCTGTACAATAAGCAGGATTTAATAATGAAAAGTAATTGATGTGCTACGCAATTTTAGCAAAGTAAAAAATTCAAGCATATTCTATAATTTATGTCAGTAATTGATAAGAGAATAAACTCATATATGTATGATTTATCATCATTAAATTAAGTTGTAGCATTAATATATGCGTTAATTGTTTTCAATAAAGAGAGTGAGACTTTAAGAGTTGTTTGCACTTTTTGTTTAATTATTTAAGGACCTATTAAGCTTTCTAATAATAGGGCGATATTCTATTCTATTAATGATTATATTATATTGTATATGTGTGTTCTAATGTATGTAAAATAAGACAGACTTTCATTATTATTTATCTTCTAAAATATAATATTATTAACTGTTAAAATTTAAGTTTTTGTTTTCATAATTTCATTTTGGAAAAGAGAGAGAGAAAGAGAAGAAGACAAAATACTTCCAGGAGTAAGAATGAAGTAACAACTTAAAGTTTTCGTAACTATTAACTATAGTGAATAATTAAATCAAATTATTTGAACTTATTTCTTAAAATTAGTCTATGAAATTGAAAACTCAACTGGAAATTTGTTTTTCAGTGTTTTTCTGGTCGTTGATTGACCATAATGCAATATGAGGAAGTATTTTCTGCCCAACCATTGAAAAAATTAAGTATTTCTTTTGGAAACAGATAAAAAGAATATGCAGCCAAAGGTAACAATCTAACATTGTTTAATGAAAAAAAAGTTTGTAACATACAACTAACATGTAATGGTTTGCTATCCAACATCGAATCTAAGTGCTTCGAAGTCTTAATTAAGAGTAACCATGAGGGCTATAACATAACAGAAATGTAAAGACTATTGTTTAAGTTGCTATCAATATAAACTTGAAACAAATGAAATCCCTGATAAAGTCCACCATGCTATCATTTCTAGCAATGAGCCAATTGTCAATGTCCGATGTAAGCTATGAATATAGAAATGTAAGGACTATTGTTTAAGTTGCTATCAATATGAATTTGAAACAACTGAAATCTCTGATCAAGTCCACCATGCTATCATTTCTAGCAATGAGCCAATTGTCAATATCCAATGCAAGCTAAGAAATAGAATTTTTCACAATGTTGCAAATCATAGACGAAACCATCGTGATGCGAATTCGTAGAGAAACACGGCCTCTTGCTATTCTTGCTTCCAGTTTCATCATCGATCATATCACTGGAGAAAAAACTGTCTGTGGTAACTACAGATCACAACAATTTTTTTTAAAGAATGTCAGTATATTCTCATAAGAGCGAAATCAAAATTTTTGTGCGAGCACTTATTCTCTTGTAAAAGACTCTATTTCTTACTCAAAGCAAATGACCATTGGCCTAATACCATAACTAAAATGTCGTGACCATTTATATATATATATATATATATATATATATATATATAGTTGTCGTGTTTTGGAGAATTGATTGGAATAGAGTCGCTTTCATTATCGGAAGTTAATTATTTGGAATATCATCTTAATCGTAGATCCAACGTGTTTACTAAAGGAAAATGGAACGCATTAAGTATATCGTAGTTATAATGTCCTCCAAGTGAAATGATACCTCTGGGAATGGCATGTCAAATATTGCAGGTCTTCTGCTTGATACCTGCGGTAAAATCCTAGGAGAGCCCACAACCTTGGCGATAAATTGAAAAAAAAGTGCCATGCGAGAAGAAAATATCAAAAATGGTTTGATTTACCATATCTAGTGAATGTGACTAGGGTTACCAAGATTGGTGCATGCTATAATTATTGTCAACCAAAATCATTCGCAGCAAAGGTGTGGGCTCTACTTGGATCCAACCGGTCTCTGCTTTTAATTGCGAAAAATTCCACCAGGCTGTTTTCACATATTTGGTAATACATGACTCAATGCTACAAGAAGAGTATACAGGTGTAACAACAACTAATTTATTGGCACATACCTTGTGACCATATTGTTGAAATTACCATTTTGTTCGTCATTATTAGACTATAGGTTGTGACCATAACTGCTCATGTCTGTAAAATCAATTAGGATAATAAATGGTTACATGTCTTATTACATTACTAATAAATATCAGATAGTTGAAATCTAGAATAGTATTTCATATGATTGCTCTGAATCCATTGATCCCACATCATGTATGTATCACTAAAATCAACCTACCCGAGCAGTACTATCATGATATGATAAATTGCATTCCACATAAGTACGACTTATGTGGAACGTAAGTACGACTTATCTGTCATTGTCAAAAATATGTTAATGCAATCATTTCTTCTTTTTACAAGAAGCACAGCAACTTTTTCAGACTGTATTCATACAATTTGTTTTGTTTAAGAAATCGGTCATGTTTCCTGCTTTTTTAGACATGCCGTGTGTGAGGGTAGATGTTGTTACCAATATTTTTTTTTACATGAATGCATTAAAAGGGTGACCATTTAATAAAATGCTGAAGAAAACTAAATTCAGAATTATAATTTAATAAACTAAGGAAATTTATTTCATGGTTTAGTGTTAAACACAAATCAAAAATGAGATTAATTCTTAAATAATTAGCATGTAAGTTTATGGAACTAAAAGGAAAAGGACATTTTTTCGTATATCAACGTAATAAAAAGAAAAAAAAAGTAAGAAATAATATCATTAAGAACTTACTACCGCTATCAATAGCTTGTCAATATATGCTTTCTTATATATTTTACTTTATAAATAAATCAAAAAGAGGGATAGCTTTACTCTTAGAGTGGAATTTACTTCTGATTGAATTATACAGAACACTTGGTTGAAATTCATAACTGGAGTTATTATAAATTTAGCACTATAGACTAAACATTAAATTATAGAAGAGGCTTTATATCAAATTTGCTGGTAAAATCTATTGAATCCCAAATGTTACAGATTTCTCTTCTATATAAGATTGCATTTCGTTACACATTGCCAACGGATAGTAGTATTTGACATTTTCCTAAAAAATATATGCTGAGTTTACATTTTTGTTTCAATATTTGCTACAAGCATTAAAAAAACAGATGTGCTATTCCTATTTATTGAAGAATTACTGAAGAAACAACTAATTATGATTATAATAAAACTAAAGTTTATTCCTCATGTAACGCAAATGCTTAGCCTTTCACACGTATGGGAGAATAAATTTCAATGATTTAAAATTGAGTTGTGAAATTGAGAGAGCTCAAATTTAATTGTAATGATTTTAATTTGTAAAAAAATTCTAAGATTTATTCACTGGATTTTATAGCACTTTTTATGATTTAGAAAACAAAATGAAGCGCGTTTAATTTAGGAAATTTTGAATTTTAGTTAGAAGAAATTTAATATTTCTTTTAATCAGTTAAAATACATAAAATTTCATTTGGAAACAAAATTCAAAATAGAACAATTTAGAAATCAGTTTAGTCACGGATAATATTTTATTTAAAATAAAATAATTTTACAGATTGTTCAAGAATCCATTAAGAATCAAGAATGCACAATATAGCATATACAAAACAAAAGATTCTAAAATATCTAATATATCTAAAATATCTAAATATAAAATTAATTAAATAATTAAAATTAAAGAATTTTTTGAAAATCTTTAGTTTAAATTAACTTTTACAAATGATTAATTAATCATTTTTAAAGTAATGTACATATAATTTTTCTATTTAAATCATTATGGACATCGGACTATTTAAAAGTTTTCACAAATTTCGAATTGAGGGAAAATACTTATCTCTAGTAATGGAGGGATTTTTGTTCATTTTTAGAATTTTTCAACGTAATCAAAATTCAAATACCGTTATTATAATTAATCAAAAACTAGAATAGTTTTGGAACATAAAAAAAATTGAGGGACGTGTCGAAGAATTGATTCTCGCAAGAGGATACAAGAAAAAGTCCTCAAGGCTGAAGAATGCACTGCATGTTCATTTCCTATTAACATACACTAGCCTTGATGACTTTTTTAAAAATACCGATCAGCATTTATAGTGAATTGATGATAAGTCAGTATTAAATTTCCTCACACACACACACACGAATTGATATTGGGGGGTGGAAATATAGAGGGGGTGACGATTGCGCAAGCATTGATTATTCAAATGCAATTAATCAGATTCTATAAAAGGCTCGCTTTTGAAGAACATAGCACCTGTTGCTTTCGCATTCGTACCCCCTTCACAAATCAAGCACAATGAAGGTAAGTTTATTTGCAGCATAATTTTCCTTTTTACACGTTTGAGGAAATTTCTAACAGATTTTATGTCAATTGGAATTTATACTCCAATAAAGGAATGGTATGTTTCCTTAAAATAGGCTTATTTTAAAAACCAAGAATTTTTTATACTTACTACAATTTTGTTTCGAGAAGATATTAAAACATTTATGGTATTTGAAAAGAAAATATCATTTCAGTTTATTTGCCCAACAAATTCACACGTAGAATGAGAAATATTTAAATTGAGAATTCGGTTTAGGTGAAAGTGTGTTATACTATTTATATAATAAAAATAATTTAATTAAGCTTAATAATTTAGTTATGATGTCGGAATTAAAGTTAACATATTTATCAATCGGGTATTTACGTTTTACAGTTAATTTTTCATTATAAACTCAAATTTAAGGGTGGAGAGTAACGAAGCATTTTTTTAATAATTATTTATTCATGTATTACATAATTATTTGTATAAAGAATATTTAAAATCTTCAAACATTACTTTTTAAATATTTTATTATTGCAATATTAAAAAACATGAGGATAATAATGTTGCAGTCTGAATTATTTTCTGAGAAATAAAATGTAAAAAAATGAACACAAAAAATTTGTAGAAAACTTAATGAAAAGCTAAATAAAAAATTATACTTTGAAAATTTATAACTTTAAATTTTCAAAGTATATTCTTAAATTTAAAAAAAAATAAAAGAATAAGTTTAAGATTGTGGTAGAGATTTTAATTATTTTTTTCTGTAAATCTATAATTTCTCAGAAGTTTAATCAATTTTTCATACAAATAAAGTTTTATTTGCCAAATATCATGGTTAAAATAAAGGTTTTACATCTATCACGCAAATTATTCACACTAATTTATCTTCAAAAACACTTACAAAAGTGGAGACTACAATATCTTATATGATTAAGGTACTAGTTCTCGCTAACGGAAAACAATGAGTTCAATACTTAATGATCACTAATGGAGCCTGAGACGTATTAAATATGTTCGTAGTTGGAATGTCCACCATATCAGGGGTCTTCTGCTTAATCGCTGATTCAAAATTAAGAAAACTAGATTTCCTGACAACGGTAGCACGCTTTCATTGGGTGTCCACTACATAAAATGCTATCACATTTACGCCCCTTCCAGTGCTGAAAGGTAGAAATCCTAGAAGTCGGGCATTTATACAATAACATTCAGTGAAAGTTAAATTTGTTTAAATCATTATACCTGTTTATTTTTGTTCCTGTCTAATATTTTCCTTTTATTCACATAAGTTTCCTGACAGAATTTATGTTTAATATATTTTAAATTTTGAAAGTAAAATGTACAACCTTTCTAAAAATATGGAATCATTCTGAGTTTTTGAGTACTTTCGAACATTTAGTTGCACAAATTATTTACTTGTAAAGACACATTTTACTATAAAAGGTGTTTGTACTGAATTTTATAGAATAAATTAAAGTTAATTATCGAAGTATCTTCTATTACCCTTTTCAATTCATTTTTTATATATTTTTTTAAAATTCTTTATTAATTTTTTTTTTATAAAAATCATTATTTTTTATATTGCATATTTAATTAATTGTTATGCATTATCAAAATAAGTTATCAATATTATTACATAAATAATCATTTCCAATTGTCAATAAAATGGAGGCAAAATATATTACACTTTAATATAAAATAATTCTTGATCTTCTTTTGGTGTACAAAAATATTCATCAATATAGTTAAACTTACTGAAGTTTGGTGTGTTATTTTTGAACTCTCCTAATTTTCCATTGATATTATAATGGTTATCTAGAAACTCAATAGATGACGCCACTGTCGATCCTGTATTGAATTTATTATTGGTGTGTGTATAACATACATGATACGGATTGACCGTCATAGAAATAGGCAGATGGAACTTATTATTAAATTTAAAAAGTAGCGCTTAATTTTTTTTATTCCCATTAAATTAAGAAATAATTATAAATCTGAATTATAAAATGGAATGATAATAAATCTTTCTGAATTAAGAAATTATCAAATTGGGGAATATCTAAAAATTACTATAACTTAGATTTGAGTTTCAAATCAAATTAAATTTGAAAACATTGCATGTAATATATTAAAATATTTCCATTACATATTCAACAAACAGTTTAATGATGAAAATTGATGTTGCAACGTGCAATTAAATTGTTATGTTGCAAATGATAACATTTATTATAATATTATTGAGGGTTGAAGTGGGAAAATGTTTCCAAATTATTTGCTTAATTTTGCAGTTTAAATAATCTATCATTTTATTCATAGAAGATAAATAGATTTTCGAAAAAAATTAATTTCTAGATATTATACGGAAATATAATCCTTAAGCACACTATTTTTGCCTTTGTCTTAATTTGCTTCCTAAATATTCTACCGTTGATAAATTAATTACAATGTTTTCGGTAGGTGATAAAGTTAAATCAAAAGAATTGTAATATAACAATGAAATAAAATACATCTTTTGTGTCTTCTAAAATGAAATTCTACTTTCATTATTTATAGAAAACTGTCCATTTTTACTAGCAAAGTTTTTTTAATTAACTATCTACACAAAATTTATTAATTAACTATCTACACAATCCAATAATAAAACAAATACGTTGCAAAGACATAAATCACAAGGAAAAAATGATGCTAAAGATTATAAAAATATAAAAATTGTAAATTTATAGAATATAATTTGAAGCATTTAAATATATATAGATTTAAATAAGTACATCTTTAAGTGCGAAAAAATTTTAAAAAAAAACTTTTCAATAAATTATGATTAAAAAATTAGTGAATAATGCATGACAATCATTTACATTTATTAATTTAAAACAAGACATATATTTTTTTATATCTAATAAGTAAAAGTATGCATGTCTATAACAAAATGTTATTTTAGTTATAAACATGGACATTTGACAGTAATATATTTCTTAATGTATAACATTTTACAGGTTCTTATCTTGCTAGCATTAGTAGTTGCTTCAAATGCAGCTGCCGTGGTCTACCATCCTGCTTGGTGGCCAGCTGCCTCAGCATACCAGGCGAAAGATGTAAGTATTCTGCCAAAAGAGGAGAATCATTTCTTTCTGCAGTTTTCTGTTCAGTTATCTTATGTTTTAAATGGAATGAGTTGAAAAATACACACATTTAGTTTTATGAAAATAAATTTGTTGTTATGCATATCATTGTTGCCAATGTCAGGATATTATTATTTGTATGAGATATCCTATTCATCAGTGTTCAATGGCATTACTTATTAATAATCAATTACTAAATATTTCATCTTGTATGAAACTTGATTTTATAGCTTCCACTTACAGTTTTCATGTTTTAACTGATGTTAATATTAAAAGAAAAGTGACTGATGTGTTATACTTCTTATACTATAAGAACAATAATTAGATTTAAAGAAGATTTAGGTTTCGAAACAAGCAATGGAAAAAAAAAACTAAAAAAAAAAAGGAATTGAAATACATCAGTCTTTAATTATAGTATACATTTTCTGAGACAATTGATGAATCTAAGCTTAAAAGATTTTCTATAAGTAATTAATTGTAGGAAAAATACATTTTATTTAACTGATGTATCACGATATTGGAAAATAATTTGATAAATATTTTCTGCAATTCTTCGTTATAATCTATATTATTTGATGCAGCATCTCTTTAATTTTCTATAATTCAACATATTTGAGATTATTTATTTATTCAAGAAAGGTTCGTTGCACTTTATTGTTATGAATATTTGATAAGATATTAATCAAAAAGATAGAAAACATATCTAATACATTTGCAACTTTCTTCATGCTATAAATGTGTTTCAAGCTATTCCAACAAAATAAACATAAAGAATAACAACAAAAAGAAATTATTTATGAAAAAGTATTAAAATAATTAGAATTAGTTGTTAATTGGATTAATATCTTTTAATCCTAAATTCATGATTGAAGATTTATTTTCAAAAATGACGAAAAATCATTTTGTGGCAGCCAAATCACTCTTATTTCCTCTCAGCTCAAACATATTTGATTGACTTATCGGTTGGGATACCGTTATATTGATTGATAACTGATTAGTGTTGAAAGTGTTTTCAAGAGGAAAAATGAAATCAATCAATCGTTTGAAAACGACATATCAAGGAAAAGTTATTGTCTGGCAAGTAAAGTAGGAATTGATAATCAATCATTTGAAGAGTTATTGAATGTGTTGAAAAGATGAATAAAAAATTAAATAAATAACAATTTATTAAACTCAAGATATTAGAGATACAATTATATTTGCTAAGAAGATATCAATACGTCTTGCGGAATTAAGATAAATGTACATGAAAATAAGCATGTTTCGCTATTTATAAGTAATTAAGTTTAATTAAACAGAAATATTGGTTTTTTGCACAACTTAGCGAATAAAGACATGTTATGGGATGTACTATAATATATGTATATATTAAATACTTATTTACGTAGTATAAAAATAAATGCTACATATATTGCTGGAAAGTTTATATGAAATGCTAAAAGTAGAGTCAATGTAATTTAAAGATATATTCACAAAACTGTAAATATTAATTGATCTGATTTTAACTAATTGTTTCATAGAACAATTTATTTAATTAACTAAAACATTTACTTAATAGTCATATACAGATTTATGCTGATTCTTGAATTTTACTCCAGTCCTTTAAAAAAAAAAAAGAGGCAGTCAAATATATAAATATAGTTTTGATTAGTGTATTTACCTTTTCTTTGATATTAAAATACTAATTTTTAGAATGCATTCTTTAAGCACCAAATTTTTTTTCATGTAAATAATTAAATATTATTTTTATTAAAATTGTAAAATATTAAAAAAAAATTATTATGCAACGAAAAGAGTTTAATGGATAGTAATTTTTTGAGAAATGAAAGAAGTGTCGCTTTATAATTCTGACTGCATATTTACTAATTTATAATCACTGCTTTTTTATAATAAGATACTAAAAATATTAAAGAAATAAAGCAAATTATATATTATAAATATATTTTCAGTTAGTAACAAGGTAAATTGTGTGTGTGTGTGCACATGCATGTGTGTTTGTGAGCATGTATGTGTGTGCGTGTGTGTGCATGTATGTGTGTGCGTGTGTGTGCATGTATGTGTGTGCATGTATGTGTGTGCGTGTGTGTGCATGTATGTGTGTGCGTGTGTGTGTATGTATGTGTGTGCATGTATGTGCATGTATGTGTGTGCGTGTGTGTGCATGTATGTGTGTGCGTGTGTGTGCATGTATGTGTGTGCGTGTGTGTGCATGTATGTGTGTGCGTGTGTGTGCATGTATGTGTGTGCGTGTGTGTGCATGTATGTGTGTGCGTGTGTGTGCATGTATGTGTGTGCGTGTGTGTGCATGTATGTGTGTGCGTGTGTGTGCATGTATGTGTGTGCGTGTCTTAATTTAAATAACCTTGTATGTTCAGCTTCGTCATATTTTTAGCAGAAATGTATTTAGCTTCTTAATAGTTCATTTGTATAGGTATGTAAAAATTCGAGTATGTCAGGAGAAAAATATTTTATTCTAAAACTTTAATTTTGGAAAGAAAAAAGAACATATATTTAATTTTTTAACTTCATTTATAAAAAAAGCCGTTTTAGTAAACTTATATAATGCTAAGAGGTAAAAAATGTATTTTATTTTTAAAATTACATTTTTACAGAATTATTATGTTCTGGGTTGCATGTGTAAAATCTCGTTACACACAAGAAAAAATTATGCCCAGGAACAATATGTTTCTCCAAAAATCGAAAGCTGTATATCAATTACATTCGAGTAACTTTGTTAATGCTATTTATGTTTAAATAAGTAGAAGTACAATTCTAATAGTTGTATCTTTGATTTAAACCACAAATATTAATATTTTTAGGTATTCCGTTTAAATAAATTGTGATGCTGTTAACTGCTCCAAGATCTTCTTTAATTGTGTGTTCTAAAATAAACTAATAAATTTAAATGGTTTCTTTTCATTAACGCTTTTACGCTTATTAAATATTTATTGAGGAACAATATCAAATGATTTGTTTCCTAATTTTTTGGAATTTGCGCCAATTTGATGGAATTTACGGCAACATTCTTCGTCAAGGAAATTTACACATTTGTCATCATAGGAGATAATGAATTTCGTTTGTAAAACGACGCTATTAAAGTAATGTCTGATGATTGACCATTTTGTTGTTTATGTTCATTATGTACAGGCTATAGGCAACTACGCCTTCGGACACCACGACGCTCATCCTGGAGGACCATCTTTTCACAGTGAGGCCGGTGACATCACAGGCAGGAAGGTCGGCAGTTATGGTGTCAGAGACCCAGATGGCAAGGTGAGAATCGTCGATTACGTGGCAGACCACGAGGGATTTAAAGCCAACATCAAAACCTCAGAAAAACTTCCAGAAGACCACAAGGACCCTGTCGGCGTCACGACCACTGAGCTGAAAGAAGTAAAACCAGTTGTTTTTGCTTATGGACACCCTATTGCTTATTACGGCTATCCCTATCATGTGCTTTAGGAAAAAAATCCAAATTCAATTTTATTGTCTTCCATTTGAATCATATCGAAAGTTAAAAGTGTTTTCTTAATATGTACTTTAATTCATGAATAAAAATTTGCTTACATGCATTCTTTTAATTTTGATGTTTATATAAATTAATACCAAATTCATTATTTTTCTTTATTAAAAATACCACAGTTAAAATAATTAGTTTGTTACAGGAATGTAATCAGCATGTAATGTTTTTTGTTGAATTTTATGATTTGAATATAAAATCAGAACGGCATATTTTTTATTTCTTCTTATGATAGGAAAATTGTGACAAAATTTAGCTTCTACATTACATATTCTACTTTAACGAGTGGATATTTGCAAGCAAACCACGATGAATTTGTCACTTTCAAAATTCTCTGAAATTAGAATTCATTTTCGCTTAATTTAATTTAAAATAAGAAAAATAAGTAAAAAAAATATTTTTCATAATTTTCATAAATATTTTTTTTATTTCCAATTACAAGAGAAAAAATTACAACGAGATACAATATTACAAACACAAGAGAATTATGAATAAGAATATTGAAATCATTACTTGATGGGCATGCTTACCACCCAGTTCGTCAACTTTCCCATAAGACCAAGAAGAAACATACATCGGGACAGGATGTCTCTGCCCAACCTGCTTTCTCATGCGGAATCGCAAAGAAGGCAGATAGGATAGATTAAAATACCTACGCTATACAAGAAGGTATGAAGACAACTGATACTTAAAGATAGGTGGATAACCGCAATATCATTGCTTCTCGAACTATCATGAATAAGAGAAAGACTTTACCTATTTAAATGATACCATATGAATCAGAAGATGTCGTAAGATATTTGTGAATGCTTTTTTCTAGAAACAATTTAATTTCCTTTAAAAGGAAAAGTGGCTGTATAAGATAGTGTAAAATGACACAGTATTTAGCAAGGAAGCCCGCTTATTCATTGTATCAAAGCTTACAATAGCCTAGCATCTCTTGAGGAAAGTAATCTATGAATATAGTCATATATTTGTGGATTATATTTAATGTCTTTTCTTAGGATTTTATGAACTTTTAATAATTTTATATTTTAAGCTACAAAATATTTTAAACCTTCCACATCCATTAAAATTATCGAAGATATGAAAATCGATTATCACAGCTTAAATTATTTGTGTGATATAATTAATTCAAAATTTCTTATATTAAATATTATAGTGATTTGCTATAGTATTTTGATATTTCTATAAAAAACTAATTTCAAATTTATACTATCCTTCTAAATTATGCCTTTTGTAATTTATACTATTAAATTTACCTAAATTCAATATTTCAAAATAATTTTCTGCTGAAAATCCTTCATTATAGAGCAAAATAAATTCAACTTGGTTACAAATTCAGTCAAATTATTGTTTAACTAAAAAGCGAATTAATAGCATATACTGTTTTAATTGATACTGCTATTACAAATTTATTTAAATTAAATGAAAACATGTTTCAAAATAAAATATATTTAAAATTAAACTTTAAAAAACATTCAAAACTTAAAATTTTAACTTTATTTAAATTTAAGTAACAAAAACAAATAGTTTCCAAAATAAATATTAGAAGCCCTTTACAAAAGTAAAGAAAATAAAATTAGGAAAGAGTTAGTACTTTTTTAGAAGTATTGACACAAACAGAAATATTTTTCACATTTACACAAACAGATATATTATTTCACTAACAGAAATATAAAAGCAATGTTTTTACTGAATTTAATGAGGGAAGTTATCATTTGAAATTTTAATCTAAAGATAAAAGTCAATAATATCATATAGAATTAAGTTGAAAGAAGTTTATAAAAGTAAATAATTAATACTAGTCTTTGTTTATAGTAGAAAAAAATTATCAATTCTTTAACATTTTTTTTACCAATTATATCAAAATTTTCACTATAACACATTATAAAACATTTTATTTAGCTACGGTTGTGGTGATGCCATGATAAGCATGCGAAAGTAAGTATCACAATGAAGAATTTTATTTAACTGTTGAGTTTAAATTATAGAAATTTATTTGAATGAGCGTGTAATTATGAAGAAATATATGCTATTATAGTTACCATATTTTTCACTAAAAGCATTTTTTCAGAGACTGTAATCTGATAAAACTAAAATTAATGTAATTAATTACCAATAGAAATAATATAATAAATAAATATTACAAAAATTTACAATTTCTATCTTTCTATAAGAGTAAATTTTGCTAATTATAATCAACAGATAACAGTTAAATGTCGTTTACTTGTTATGAAATCTGGTGTCAAATGTTTTCTTATTTTTTATATAGAGCAATATTTTTCACTTTATATGAATTTGATTAGAAATATCATAGCCTTTTCCAACGAAACATTGTTATGTTAAATAAGTAAGTTAATAAATATACACAACCATCTAGTAATGCAAGCAGGAAAAACATTTTTAAGTTTGTATTTTTGAAATTATTATTGAACACAACATTTGATCTTGAACGTTATAAGATAATTTAATTAAGAATATATATCGCTTAGTGTTAGAATGTCATGTCTTATTAAAAAAGAGGATCAAAAGCAAGAAATTTAAAAACTATAAGTTTTTTTGGCTTAAATTCAATTTGTTATTTTATTTATATTTAAAATAAAATTTATGAAACTGTCTAACAGTAGTTGCTTTTTTATAATTTACTTCTGCATAGATTTCAGAAAAAAAAGAAAAAATTTTAAATTTCTAATTTAATTAATTATATCACCAGTTTGCAAAACTTATTTTAACTATATTCATAAAATAAATAAATTATTTTGTATATTAGGATAATTTTTATTTGGTTTGATTCTCAGTTAAATCAGTATTTACTATGATAAATTTTAATTAAATTGCAAGATTTTTAAGATATTTATTATAATTAAATAAAATAAGCAAATTCAAATAAATTAATTAGAAATTTTTCTTAACTTAAGTAAATTGATTATAAAATTTTGTACCAACAGAAATTTTAATAAATTCAACCTTCTGTAATTAAATAAAATAAGCAAATTCAAAGAAATTAATTAGAAATTTTTCTTAACTTAAGTAAATTGATTATAAAATTTTGTACCAACAAAAATTTTAATAAATTCAACGTTGTGTAATTATTAAATACAAAAGTATGTTTTGCAAAAATATTTATTGAATGATTGGAAAAAATTCACATTATATTATTTTTATTATTAATATTATAATTTAATTTAACTGAAAATAAATGAGAAATTAAAATTTTTTTAATATCTTAAGCAATATAATATATCTTTTATACGGCGTGTGAAAATACATTTTTACTCAAATGAATATTTCTATATTCAGTGAAATAACTAAATAACTACATATATGTGTGTGTATAATATATACATACACACACACACATATGTATATATATATTATTATTATTATTATTATTATTATATATACATACATATATATATATATATGTATGTATATATATATATATTATATATATATATATATATATATATATATATATATATAACTTTATTTTTGAAATCTGTCTGCTTTTAAGTTATTTAATTCCTTACAATGCGAAACATTAATTTGCATTTTATCGTGATGGTATTTTTGAATATTTATTCAGAAGCAAGGAAGCTTCATCAACGCATCAGCATCAGGAAGGCAGATATTCGGATCAAGGCTGAGAAATGGAGCACGCCTTTTAGAGTCATCCAGCATTCGAGCATTAGGCGGCTGCTCATTTGCATAAAATGCATTCTAAAAAATGCTGTGCATTCCTTGTTTTAATTTTTGTTTCCATCAATGGGAGAACCAGGGATACATGTCAACAAATTTCATGGTTCCAAATTAAGTATAAAAGGAGGACCAACTTGTGAAGAAAATCATTCAGATCAAATTAGAAAAGACTGAAACGTTCAAGATGCAGGTAAATTCTTATTCAGAATTTTTTTTTAACTATAATTGCTTACATTTCTTAATCATTATTCTCCAAAACTTTGGTTTTAAGTCAGTGAAGCAAACTTAAGACGTTCAGTAATTTTGATTTTAATACTAAATAAATGAAATATTTATGCTAGATAAATTTTACATTAAATACGTTTTTATAATAATAGATTAATTATTATTCATAATGTAATATAAATCTGTTATATATTGTATTTACTAACGGCTTAGTAACCAGTTTAATTTTCCGTTTAAATCCAAAATATATTAGTGTTTCAAATTTTTTTGACATATTTTTAAGCTGTAAATTGTTTGTTGGCATTATGCTTAGAGATAAATGCATTTCTTTCATACAAATGCTTCGCTGAAGAAAAATTACAAAAACTAGTTAATTAAATAGAAGATAGCTTATAAAATTAAATAGTTATAGTACAGATAAAGATAATTAATCAAATGTAAATTTCAATATAATATTGTTTGTTACAGATTCCATTTTGGTTCTGATCCACACATCTTTCTCATCTTTCAAATTTAAAATATTTCAGCGATTCAACTTTTTGAAATATTTTTCCTCTTAATACAACCAAAATTTATGTTTTGTAAAATAATTGTTTTAAGTTTAATGAAGAGTATATTAAGTCATATGAGGAAATTAATTAGAACAGTAATTCTTAAATAAATAAAATATTTTTCAATTGTTAAATAAATAAAAATAATCCAATATTTGTAACACAAACGAAAGATTCGTTTTTAAATCTCCTGTTTGAGCTGTGTACATTGAATATTGTAAATTTTAATTAATCAAATAAGTTTATTAAATCAAATATATTTCGAGATCATAGATTTATATGCGTTAAATAATTTTCAGATCCTTTTCCTGTTCGCTCTCGTCGCTGCTTCCCAAGCTGCTGTTCTCTTGGGAACTGGGGCAAGTACTCAGTACAGAAGTCAAGATGTGAGTATAGAATACATTTCTTTAAAATTTTAATACAGAGGTTTTAATAATAGAATTAGAATTTTAAGTCTTATATGTCTGAAATAATGGTCTTACTTAAATATTAAGGAATTTTAATAACCAAAACTTAAAATTTTGAAAAATATTTCTAGAAAATATGTATTACAAGAATATTAGTTTTAAAAATGAAGTACTGAAATAAGGCAATCATATGATGTTTATAAATATATTTCATCGTTATATACCACAAATGTTGATTTCAAATAGTGTTACATATATCCAGTAGTGTACAATATATTGAATATATCAAGCAGTTTTAATTTCCCTTTCTACAAAGAAGTTAAATGAAGTAGAACAATTCTCGGCACAGATGCCGTATAGTCCAGGATACCAAGTTCTGAGTTTGGTTTTTTCACAGAATTTCTTAAGTATCAGGGAACCTGGTTTTTATTATGTCACAGATATAGAGACCTGTGAAAATTAGGCACAAAACTCTATTTGGCAATCCTAATATTTACGCCATCGCGTACGTCACAATACGTCATTTTGGCAACTTTTTTTCAATATAAAAAAAAAATCAAAATTTAGCATCCTGGATTATACATCTATGCCCAATTCTCTTACTATTTAATAGAGTAAAACTTTTGATGTTTAAGATGCCAAATAATCAGTGCAAACTGTAATTACAAACATTATTTTATAGAGTTTAGGAAATTATGCTTTCGGCTACAATGAAGGACACCCCTCAGGTGCAACCTTCCGCAAAGAAGCCGGATCCAATGGTGTTGTCACTGGTTCATATGGTTTAGCTGATGCTGATGGTCGCCAACGTGTAGTCAACTACGTCGCTGATGCTGCTGGATTCCGAGCCGATATCAAGACCAACGAACCTGGTGTTGAACCCAAGGACCCTGCAAATGCTGCCATCAACAAAGCTGGATTGGTCGTTGCCCCAGCACATGTAGCTACCTATGCAGCTGCCATTCCAGCTGCCCCAGCACTTGCTTATGCTGGACTACCATTCGGAGGTTACAGTTACAGCACTGCCGTTGGTCACCACGGACTCCATTACGCTGGATTAGGACATCATTATTTTTATTAGAAAACATCTGAGCTTATTTTATGTGAACAAAGAGTTGAAGAGTCATGCCAATGAATAAAAAAACGAATCTTTCAAATTATTTTGCAAAGTCATGTTGTAAAAAAATAAAGATTTATATTGTTTTTAAATAAAGATTTTTCATTTGATATTTTGCTACGCTTCTTTTGTAAGATTTAAATAAATAATTGAAATCAATTATCACAAAATTTTTAACAATTAAACAGCTCAAAAGCTAATTCCTATAAAACATATGTCTTTTATTCTCTCTATCAACTTCATACAAGAAATTTTATTTAGATTGCATTTGTAAACTGTAATTAGCTTAACAGGTTTTCTTTTAAGCAACTATATTTCAATTTTGTAATTTTTCTCAAATGTACACTTACTTTTAGTATAAGAACATAATTGTAAAATGTACATGTCATATATAACTATACTAAATAATTTAGTATGTGATTATTTTATTTAATAGAAAATGTTATAATCCACAAATACAATTCAAACGTATATTCATATTCTGAAAGAATTAATTCAAATTTTTACTGGTATTAAGCATTTAAATTAACTATTTAATTATATATAATAAATAATTGTTATGTCAAACTTGTTTAAATAATATTTTTTCCATTTTGTCATCAATATCAAACGAAAATCAATATAAAACTTAATTTATAGATAATAAGTATTATATCAATTTATCTTTTACATTTTTAAAACTTATCTTCAAATTAAGCATTATTATGATGATTCGATTTTAATGGTTGATAAAATATTAATATTTCGTTAATTTATAAAGCTCTTATGAATTAGAAAATCAATTGGCTTCACTTAATAAAAGGACAATGGTTCATAGCTAAAACGAAAAAATAAATCATGCTCTTATAGCTAAATTATTTTTATATAGGACATATTTATTTCAATGTGTGATATACACAAAAAATGATATGGATTCAGCAGATATTAACTTAGAATAATGAAAGAATATATGTAAAGTGATCGCTTAGTGAAAAATGTTTTATTCTATGCTTACATAATTAATCTGTATTTTTAAAACGACATGCATTTAGAACATTTCGATGTCTGTAAAACGTTTTTATTCATTGCTAATTTTCTTATTCAATTTCCTGAAGTATGAAAAATTTCGAATTTTTTAAATTACAAAATTGAATTTGAAAGCCTATCACATTGCCAATTTTAAGCTAAGAAAATAAAAATTGTAATTTTGTTTTGCTTATAATAGTTTGTTGATAAAAAACTGAAATAAAATTTCTGTATAGAGCAATATGCCAGAAACATCACCATTGTTTATAATATTATATATATTCTGTTTCATACTATTATTTATAATAAAAATTAACTTTCATACTGAAACTCAGTTTAAAATGCTTGAAATGCTTGCATAAATGACCAAATGCATACAAAACTGGGAATAAGTGTTTGACGAAAAAAGTGTTAATTTTAATAAGTTGTGGCTACTAAATACTTAACCAATAATCTGCGCCCATCTCCAATGATTTGTATTTTTGAATAACTAAGATCCCTCAACGCGATGGTTTTCGCAACAAATGTGTCACATAGTCTATTATTACGTCGGACTTTTTGTAATGATTCAATGGTTCTAGAATGATTTATCTTTCCAACAAATCCCTTACAAGGTTCACTGACAAAAAGGTCTGGTCTATGACTGGTCTGTGAATGAGATTATATCTTAGTAAACATTGTTACAAATGCTATACAATCTTGCATTGTTTTGTTATAAAATGATAATTAGATGATTTAGTAGCATAGTCAGCATATATATATATATATATATATATATATATATATATATAAATATATATATATATATGTGTGTGTGTATATATATATATATATATATATATATATATATAATGTGAAATTGCATTGAATAAATCCTGATGACATGATTCTTATTTTGTTATTCAATATTAAAAGTGTCTTTAAAATTAGATATGGAGCACTTTCTTTTTCTTCTTTAATAGGAAATGTTTTTACTTGGAAAATATCGCGTAATATAACATTCAGTTTACTCATTTACATCTGGCAAAGTAGCTGGCCAACTTGTTTAGTGTTCAGCGTGCCTGACTAAGGTTAGGAAGGTCCTGGGTTCGAATACCGGTTCAACCATGGATGTACTTTCTCTCTCTATTCTGTCTTTGTCATTTCCTTGTGTGTGAATGAGCTGTGAATGGTTGCCTACCCTATAAAGGGGTCCCTATGGCATGTGTATGTTAGGGTGCGATGGTGGCCCACCCCCTGTGGTGCACCCGGGGCAACGCCTCAGCGGTAAAGAGGTCGCTGTTTCTGGCCGGTTCCTTGGGTATAAGGGATCCCGATGGTCGAGGTACATCCCGATATACCTCGACCATTTGTAAAAAAACACCTGGCAAAGTAAATTCGTTTTCAATTGTGTCGTGTCTGATACAGTATTTTTTAAACAATAACGCTCATTATTATCATTTTAATGGATATTTTATGATAATGAACTAAAAAGGTTTTTGAGAAAATGTTTGGGATGGTTGCCACTTTTGTTTGGACTACACAATAGTTAAATTAATTGATTGCTTTCAAAATATATTCCTCTCATTCATTCACTACATCTAGAAACTTTATATATATTAATAATATATATATATATATATATGTGTGTGTGTGTGTTATATAATAACAACATTTTCCCTACTTTGAGCCATAAATAGTAATCCTGGAATGTTAAATTATGAATAAAAATGTTTATTAGTAATTTAACATTTTTATTAATGCTTATCATGTTTATTATTCTAATATAAGCATCTATATTCTTATAGGAACTTTTCCTGAAATTTTTTTGCCAAATTAAATGAAATTCATCAAGAAATATTTAATACGAAAGACATGTAGCTCTTAAAAATGTACAGATATTTTTTAGACGCATTTGTGTCTCAATTGCATTAACAAAGAAAATTCAGATTTTATTCATTAATCAACATTAAATATAATCTTTATGGGCTATTAATATTTTTACAAAGCATTTATAATTGAGAATTGATATCAATGTTACCAAAATAATTAATTTTGAACGTATTTCTGACGATTATCTATAATGTTGTTATTAATCATACTTTTGGTGCAGGAAAACCCACACCTAGTCCAACAGGCTCTATCGAATGAGAGCTTTAAAAATCTACTCATTTAACAGCTGCCACCAGGAGGCGTTTGAACAATCAAGGTGAGTAGGGGTACAAGGCACGGAGCAAGAGTACATAAATCTTTTTCCCATTCCAAATTTTCTTGATTTCAAATTACCACTTCTGAACATCACCAAACTCAGCCTTTATCTTATTATTTAACAATAATTCGTACTGAAGAACACTCCACTAAATTACGGTAAAACTAAAAATTTTTTTTTTTTTTTTTTTTTTTTTTTTTTTTTTTTTGCATATGCATTTGTTTTGAGAATGAAGAAATAACATTTCCCTATTTCTTTCCGCGGGAAATGTTAATGTGATCAACTATGTATCAAAAATCCTTCCCGTTGTTAAACAGATATTCAAAAGTGCTGTATAGCATTTTAGAGATACTACACTTCATATAGTGGATAGTTAAATATTTTAATCTCCTTATTTCAACTTTAAATTAATTTAATTTTACATAATTAAACTTTAAAGTAATATAATTAAAAAAACATATAAACTTCCTACACAATTTTTAAGCTTATTCGTTTACTAATTTTAACAATCGCAGTTTTTCATTCTAAACTGTCTTACTTCTTCATTTATGCATGTAATTTACATCATGACAGATGTAAAAGTAATTCGTAAGTTAAACATAATTTTAAATGTTTTAAATTTTACAAGGATGCTTTTTTTATTTAATTTTTAACCAAAATATATTTTATGCAAGTTGATCAAAATCACTTTTTATTAAATTTAATTTAGAAACTTAACTGTCTATGTTATTTAAATTTCATACATTTTTCTGAGATAAAAAATCATTTTAAATTCAACTTAATTTGCTAAAGTAAAATTTAAAGCAAAAAGGTTTAGGGTAAAAAAAAGGATAAATTATAGAAGTTGAAAGATTTAAAATTTATAATTTTCATTCTTTTTTAAATTTTTTTCCCGATTAAAATATTCCCCGATCGATTTTATATTAAAAAAATTTTGTATAATATCAACAGACATTCCATGTAAAATTCAGATAAATTAACAACATCTTAATATTGGACTATGGTGTTTTACATACACAAATAATGGTATTAAATTTGTAAAATCCGAGATGGAACAAAAATTGAATTCATAATATTTAAATGGCGCAATTGAAAGTTTTAAATACGAATCTATCAAATACATATGTTCAATAAAAACAAAACCCCTCTAGTTCTCATTCAATGTCTTGATTATACTCACTAATTTAATTTTAAAATGATTTTATATTTCAAACTAACATGAATTGATTGAATTATTCATTTATTTACAATTTGCTTTAAAGAATATTTATGTAATTTTTCCTACCCTATTTTGGATGCACTTGAGCTGTATCATTTATTTAAATATAAATAGAGGAAAATATTTCTTCCTTTTTTTTTTAATTGGATCAGATTCATTAACTCTGTTTTGTATTTTTTTCCCATTTATTTCCAATTAACTTCAAAGAATGTTAAGTAAATCATACCATTCATGATTTAGAATGCACTTGAGCTGTATCAATTACTTAAATATAACTAAATGAAATAATTCCGGCATGTACTTGTGATACTGGTAATATAAGTTTTCTATTAGATCAAATTAATTATTTATTCGTTTGTACTTATTTCTCACTTATTCGAAAATTACCACAGTGAATATTAATTAAATGGTTTAATATGTAATTTAATTTTTATTATAAAGAATTAAAAATACGTGAGATTTAAATATTTAAATTGAGATTAAAGTTAAAAATAATAAAAAATTATTTGATCCTTTTTTTGTCTAAATTTATTACAATATCTTATTTAAGTTGCCTTGACGTTATTATAAATTCTTTTAAAATATAAATTTAAAAGAATAAGTGACGTGCGTTCTCGGTTTTATTTATAATTAGAAAATTAACTATAATGAATTATTCATGATGATCAGCAATCATGCAAATTAAGTATAATTATTCAATTTGCGAATCATATTCTAAGAAAGAAATTCAATTTATTAAAATCAATTTACGATTATTACTTACAGAAATTGACCAAAATGTTTTTGCTTTTAGTTTAATTTAAATCCTTATTTTCGATTGCTTCTTAATTTCTGTATAGTAAATGAAATCTTAAAAAAGATATTTAAGATTCTTTCGTATATACATTTTAAATTAGTTTATATTATATATACAAATACCGGTGGACTTATATATAAAGTGATCAATAGATTCTAATGTATAATATATAAAACATTAAAAAACCATATTTTTCAGAAAAATTTTAAAGTTTTATAACTTATGTTAGTATTTTTATTAATGATAGAGAATGTCATTTATTTGCTTAATATAGTTTTGCCTGAATATTTAATAATGATTTTAAAATATATCTCTATATTTAATATTCATGATTTCAAACTTAATGGTATTGAAGAGTAAATTTTGAAGTTTTGAGAAAGTAACGCCTTTATAAATGGATGTCTTAATTGAAAAAGGTAAGCATCACCACAATATCCACCCCGGAAGTCTAGAATTCGGATCAAGGTTGGCAACGAGAATACTTTATCAACCACTTAACATTCATCGATTAGACGGTAACAAATTTGCATAAAAATTACATTAAAAATGAACTGTGATGTTTTCAATTGTTATATTGCTTTGAATAAAAAAAACAAGTGGCATTTATATTAGTATCTCATGGTTAATAAAAGAGTATAAAAGGATCATAAAATTTTGGAGAAACCATTCCAATCAATACTTGAGGGAAAAAACCAATAATGCAGGTAATTTTATGTCTTTGATTTTAATATTTTATATATTATTTCCATCATGATGCATAACTTTATGTACATTTTGATTTAGAATTCTTTATAAATTACTTAGTATATAATTGAAATATTTTTATTATCATTATTTATTAATTGATGAAGATTTAGTCTATAAATATATGTAGATTTGATTTATGAATTATATCTTTAATTTAAAACTAATAATTAATTATTTAAAGTCAATAATTATAACATATAAAACCTTCGTTGTCTATTTCAAATAAAAAATAATTTATTTAGTATCAAATTATGAATAAATTTCTTATTTAAATTGTATATAATATATTTTTATAAATAAACAGTAAAATTTTATTTAAAGCAAGCTGACATTGATCCAAAAATCTAAATAATGATTAAATTATTTTAATACTATTTCTCAAATAATAATTAATGAAATAAGAGATTTTTAGAAAATATTTTCAATTGCTAACTTTTAATTTAAAGAAATTTAACTTTCGATTGATATTTATTAATCTCATTAAAATTAACAATCAACAAAATTTATTTGGTATCCAAACAATTCCTTTTTACATTATACTGAATATTTCAATTTTTATTCTTTACATTCTATTTTGCCACCAACAGTAAATTTTATATTTAACGAAATTTGTTTTTTCCTATATAGATTCTTGTACTGTTTGCCCTCGTTGCTGCTTCTCAGGCAGTAGGTCTTCTAAGTACTGGAGCCAGTACCCAGTACAGAAGTCAAGATGTAAGTACACTTCCCTATAAATGATATTAAAAATGAATTTTCTCTGAGAAAATAATGATATAATCATACATTATTTTCTAGATAATTTAAAAATGAAATATTATTTCATGCATTTTCGGGAAATTATTTCTTTTAAAAAACAGCCACGCAGGTTTAAAACTAAAAGCTAAAATTAAAAATGACACATGAATTTTTAAAACATTTTAATGTAATAAAATAATGACATTATATTAGTACTATTTCCTGTATTCACAATGCTCAAAATCATAAATGCAGTAATGTAAATTCCCAAGGTTAAAATAACTAAAATTCACCTATTAGAATACAATAAACTCCAAATGTGTCGATAATATCAAAAGTTTTGCGCAGAAAGGAGACCCAAATATTTTTTGAAAAAAAGTTTAATAAATACAATGATAAATTAATGTATATTGAACAAAGAATTTCCATGCCGAACATCATAGAATTTTATTTAATTGTAATATTTATCATAACTACTTAACAATCATACCTATTTCTGTGTCTTTCTAGGGTTTAGGCAATTACGCGTTTGGATACAATGAAGGACATCCAACAGGTTCCACTTTCCGTAAAGAAGTCGGTTCCAATGGCGTTGTCGCTGGTTCCTATGGCTTGGCTGACGCTGATGGTCGCCAACGTGTAGTCAACTACGTCGCTGATGCTGCTGGATTCCGAGCTGATATCAAAACTAACGAACCAGGAGTTGAACCCAAGGACCCTGCAAATACTGCTATCAATAAGGCTGGGCTAGTCGTGGCTCCTGCATACGCACCCATCTCTTACGCTGCCACAGTCCCAGTTGCACCCGCTCTTGCCTATGCTGCTGCCCCTGCAGCTGCTGCTGTCCATGTAGCC
The DNA here is from genome assembly GCA_030067965.1 of Latrodectus elegans. Taxonomy (NCBI): domain Eukaryota; kingdom Metazoa; phylum Arthropoda; class Arachnida; order Araneae; family Theridiidae; genus Latrodectus; species Latrodectus elegans. The sequence goes on along the minus strand of CM057816.1, from coordinate 79,965,897 downwards.
GCCGGACACCCCTTGAGAGGTTACAGTTACAGCACTGCTGTTGGTCACCATGGAATCCACTATGCTGGCTTAGGACACCATTATTTCTACTAGATAATATATTTCAGATTTATATAGGATATTTTTATTCTTGTCAATGTACAAAATTTATTTAATTGCTTGCGAAAGTTACAAAGACATCTTTATAATCTTATTCATTTATAATTAATAAATTATGTACCTGAAAATTTTTTTGATTCATTTGAATGAAAAATTAATAAAAATAATGTGTTTGAATAGAATATTTTCAATTACATTAACTAGAACACAGAGAATTTTCTTCTTTTTCATTCTTAAAAAACACAATATTTTTAAAATTAAATTGTTCATTTTACGCGTGTATAGTAAAAATGCAGTACTGCTGTTGGTCACTATGGAATTGGACACTATCTTTTTTAATTTTAATTAAGAAACAAACTGAAAACATCATACCATGAAAAAAAAAGCTTTATGTACAAAAAATCATTTTATCGTTAGATTTATCATATTAGTTTAAAATAAAGTATAAAATTTGATTTTTTTATGACTAAAGAAATTGTATTTGTATAAGATTCCGTTATGTGAAAATTTTAACATATTTTATTTTGAAACTAACTCAGAAAATGTGATACTTAAATGTTATCTCACATATAACATTATCTGAAAATATATAGAACCAAATCATTTAAGTTTTATCAAATTTTTCAAACTGTAAAGTATAAAGCAGAACAGTTAACTTATATTTTCATCGAAACTTAATTTATTCTGAAACTTATTCTTAAATCATATTGTAATTTTTACATCAGCATGATTTCCCAAAATATAATCAGAAATTTAAAGCTTTATGAACCAAAAATGGAAACATTGAAACTAGCTTATAAAATAACTCAGGTGGTAACAACGCTAAATTGAAAAAAATGTCTCTAAATCACAATATTTGGTGTCGTAATTTTATATGAGGAAATGGTGGAATGGAGCAAGTGCCCAAAATTTGTGAATCCCATTTCATTTATGAAATGTTCAAATAATCTGGGGAGTCTAATTTATGTTAAATACCGATAATTTTTTATGTATTTATTAATAATATCTAATTAAGAATAACTATACATATAATTACATATAATAAAAATATAAAAAACATTATCTTTAATAGTGCTAACAGAGAGTAATTTAAAATTTTCTTAAATAATAATTGAAATGTTCTCTGCTGAATGAAAGTATATGATATGCGCCAAAATGCTTTGCTCATTTGAAAATCTTTGCCTAGAGTACAGAAATTAACATCATAATGAAGTTGTAGTCATGTTAAAGGATATGCATATTTTATCCAGAGGCAATGTAGATGTAAACAAATAATGAAGGGAAAAGTAACTATATTAATCATCAATTACCATTTGCAATAATTTAACTAATAGCTCGAATTCAAATACGCTCATTGTTAAAAAAAAACATAAAAATATGCTTAGCAATACATTTACGCATGACACATGTCGTTAAACTTAAATCTTTTTTTCTGATTTTTAATTACTTAAAATGAACAGTTATTTGCTCGATTTAAAAAAAGAATTTTTCAGAAAATATAATTTTCAAATATATTGTAGATTAATTGAGATTAATTTTATTATAATTAGCAATTTGTTTGTTGCATCTATTTTAATAATTATAGATACAGATACTAGAAGGTCTAATTTTCTAATTGCGATAAATATATCTTACTAAATTAAAGTAATTGAATTGTCCTTCATATTGTATAATTTATACTTAATTTAAATATCATTTTATCTATTATACTAAATATTGCCTAAATTTCCAAATATTAAATACTCAAAACATATGTAAAATAACCAATTAACTAATATTTTTGGAGCACTTTTTTAAACCTTAAACATTGTTCATAAATATATTAAATTGTTTCATATCAAACCTGTTTCCGATTCTTCATGTAAACCAAACATTCTAATTATTTATTTACTAAGAAATCTAGAAATGTGCAAGTTCATGATTGGTATTTATATTTAATAAAAAATTATCTACAAAAAAAGGATTTTTCATAAAAAAAAAAATACAATTATGTTTCCTTTTTTTTTTTTTTTTTTTTTTTTTTTTTTTTTTTTTTTTAAAGCAATAAAAATATTTTCGGAAAATATCCAAAATAAATGTTAAATCTAATACAACAAAATCTAGTGTAATTCATATAATCATCTAGTTTAAACAATGTATGATAATACGAAAAATGGATTTGCTGATATTAACTAATAATGAATGTCAAGGATTTTAGCTAAAGAAAATATTCATGTAGAAATTCTGCTAGTGATTTGAAGCTAAAAATAAGAAACACAAATTGTATTTATAGTAAAACTTGCTATTAAAATTATAGTCTTTTGAAATCTGAAGAAAAACTATAATGAAATCTTATTATCAATGAGATTAGGTAAAAATATTATTTCATAAAAATATTTTGTACTATAAAGTTCAAATGTTATTGGATACCATCTTTAGAAGTCTACAAAAAGACTCAAGCAATGAAAGGAAGTACATAGCTTAAGTCAAGATGAGACATAGATAGAGCGATAGATAAAATTCGTTTCAATTTCAACTGAACTTCTAACAGAAATGAATAAATGTTTTCGATTTTTTTTTAAATAAAGTACAGATTTAACTTGATTATAATTTGTTTCTTCAATTTTAAAAATTCTGAAAAATTAAATTATTTAAAAAAAATGTTTTTTTAAAAAATAATATTCGAAATTGTTGAAATAGAATTGACTGAAACAAATTTCAATAAGAACACAAATGCACCAACATTCCAGTTTCTTAACTAACTTATTAATATATGTTAAAAATACTGTTCGAAAAATTAAGAAGAATTTTAGATGAATAAAAATAATTACATTGAAAATTAAACCAAAACAGTCACTAATTGTTATAAAGTAATCACCTTAAATTATTTCTTAAATATCATGAAATAAAATATTCAAGTAGTAATCCAAACCAATAAAATATATATATATATATATATATATATCTATATATATATATATATATATATATATATATATATATATATATATATATATATATATATATATATATATATATATAATATATATAATAACCAACTAACCACACACACATAAATATACATATATATTAATATAAAGCAAAAATATATATGGATATAAAGTAATAAATACAATACAATAAAATATTTAATCATTTATTTTTTCTGCTCTACGTATGATTCTTTTATTGTATTTATTTTTTCTGATGTACGTAAGATTCTTTTATTGGGACTATTTCTAATTTTCTGCATTTATATTTATTCAAATTTTTTCACCTAAGTTACTTTAATACGAGCACTCTTCGGGGACATTGCTCGAATATTTTTTGACGTTTGTCCTTCGAGCATGTCAGAAAAGAATGCTCTTTCGCATAGCTGGCCATCTCCCTCCTGGTGAAGACGTTGTCTCTATGCCTTCTTGTTCTTCTCATTTGCATCGTATATTTTAGTATTTCTATATATATATATATATATATATATATATATATATATATATATATATATATATATATATATATATATATATATAATATATATATATATATATATATATATATATATATATATATTCCTTATCTTATCCTTTCTTTAATAACTTTCTAAATACCATCAACGAATTAATGATTATTAGTTTATAAATGATTGTAATTTCTTATAAATTATGTTCAATATTTTTACGTATATATATATATTATATTGATATATATATATATATTATATTGATACATATATATATATATATATATATATATATATATATATATATATACATACATATATATATTAAAGAAATGTGTATGTTAATATAAGCAATTTTATAACATTTTAATATTTTTCATAGTTCTAAAGTTTTTCTTAGTACTATGTAAAATAGTACCATTTATTGAAATAAATCGCCAAGGGCTGATTCATTTTTTAGCTCTATAAGAAAACGTTTTTCATATAAATTAATGATATGAAGTCGCTGTTTCTTTTAATAAGTTTATCTTAATAATGTATTATTTTAATTTCATTCTTTAAAGATACACTCATAATTAAAATTAATAAATGCTAAATTATAAATAAATTAAGACAAATCACTGTCAAAAAATATTGTTGAAATATTTTTATCTGTTAAATGATATATTGCAAAATTTTCATTATAGGTATTTTCAAGTTAAAAAAATTTCATTAAAACCACATGCTCACAAATTAATATTTAAATGATATTTTCTTTATTGACTGCAACATTTAATTAACCATTTCACGTTAAGTTGTTTCATTCAGTGGTGATTATTTCTATCGCTTTTTTTTTCTTGACAAAGAAAAGCTCTAAACACTTTCAGAATTATAAAATTTAAAAAATTGTGATTTTAGAATTTATTTGAAAAGAAAACATAAAAAACACAATATAATTTAGTTATTTATATATATTTGAAAATTTAATTTCCTTTTTTTTAAACATTGTAACTTATGTCTTGTTTAAATATAGTATTGACGTATTTAAAATGCTCAAAATTGACATCCATGTACACAAATATATATTGTTGTCTTTATGAATATTACTCATAAGCAACAAAACATTTCACACAAAAGTAAACATGAATAATTAAAATTAAAATTTCCTATTTTAACTCCTTAAAATTTTCTATTTATGAGTTAGGGTCATTTAGAAGAATAAATATAATTTTCTACATTCTTACAAATAATATAACGCAAGTAAAAGACATTGAATCGTTTATTAATACATAGATTATAGATTTAATTATTAAACGCATCAAAACATTTTTTTATTTCACAGATATTAAAAAGAAAATAAATCAGTTATTTTAATTACTTGAAAAAAATGCATACAATGTCTCATTTCACAGCTACTTTGCTTTAATTAAACATTTTGGCTTTATTTAATATTTATTTAAATTTGAATATAATGCATCAAACTCATTTTTGTTGTTGTTGTTGTTCTCGTGTGCCAACTAAGCTGGCAAATTAAGGTGCGCTGCTCCACTTTTCCACCTGAAACATATTTTGGTGTGGAGTCTGACTTCTTCAGTTTACACACATGCTATAGAATTCCGTTTATAGGGTAGGTAACCATTCACACCTCATTTATACACAAAGAAAGGACAAAGACAGGATAAATAGACAAAAAGTACATCCATGCCTGAACCGGGATTCGAACCCAGGACCGCACTATCCGTAGTCAGGCACGCTGATCTCCAGACAAGTTGGCCGGCATCAGACTCATTATTTGCTTCTTATGAAAAAAATTTCTTTTTCTTTTAAGTTGTTTCGGGTAAAAGTATAATTAAAAAAACTTTCGTTCCAGTGTTTTGTTGAAATATATCTATGCTAAATGTCATCATTTTTAAAAAAGGACCTGTCAATCTTATTAATATATTAGAAGTTAAATTATTAGTATCTATTGTTATTTTCTAGTAAAACATGTCTTTTTATGCTATAAAATAGATTTTAAGGAGTTAAACTCTACGGAAATTCCAAAAAAGGAATAAAACCAGAAAATTTAAAAAAAAATTAATTTATTTTTATTTTAAATTTATAAAATTTCCAAGTTTCATCAAATTTCTTGTATTTAATCACGCAAGAAGGGATTGAAAATGATTAAGTTGTGTTCCCGTTTTTAGCCACTTTATTTTATCATGAAAATATGCTGAGAATACAAATAGGAATCAAAATAATTTAAGTGTTTTGTGTTTCTTCAAATTTCACATCAGCCTAGAAAAATGGTTAATAAAAACTGTCTAGACAAAATTTTCGAAAATAAACTGCATTTCGATAATACAAACACAAATCATTTATTGAAATGCTGTTCTTTTTTATTTTCCCAATTCTTAAGTTAAAGACTAATGAAATTTAGCAAGAGTTGCTAATAATTTTATAAAATTTTACTTAAAGCCATGTATTGTAAATTATACTCTATGACATTGAAATCAAATAAATAAGAATGTATTCAATTACATTTAAATAAAACTTGAATTGTTGAAATAATTTTTCTTAATAATTTAAAACAATTTCGGTATACTTATACTATAATTTTGCAACTGTAAAAGCTAATTTTAATAATATTAAATAAATTTTTCTTTGCTTAGTGTCAATAACTCTGTGGAATTAATATTATTGCAAGGTAATAAAGGGGAAATTGTCCTTGAAAACGTCATTTATATAGTTGAAAGGGTACTTTAGATTATCTTTCTTTTATCAGCTTAAAAGAATTGTAATCCTCCTTTAAAAATTTATACTTTTTTAATGTGTTAAAAAATGTCACCCATCTTTTCAATTCTGGAAAATATAGATTTAAATCAAGGTTAAAATACAATACAGTTACTGAATACCACTTGAATTTCGTTTATTGATATTAAATATACACTTAAGTTTCATTATATTATGATAATTTATATAACATTTAAACATAATGTTTTACATGTTTTGAGTGAAATACTTTTTATATTTCGATTAGTGAAATATAAAATGACGTAGTCTCTTATTGATAATACATTCATTCTGAGTATAAAAAATATAAAAGATAATAGTTAGGCATTTAACTACAGATGTACCAGAATTAAAATTTAATAAAATGCAAATAAATTTGTTAGTTTTTGTATTCCATTTATTTAATAATAATGTGCTTTTTATTCCGCACTAATATAATAGTTTACAAACATAAAACACATTTTAAAATATTTTCTCTATAAAACATACTAATTTTAAATAAAAAAATGGAGTTTTAACCATTTTATGTTTAAAAAATAAAAATTAAGCCTTTAATAAAATATTTCACACAGTTAATTAGTTCTAAAGTTTTAGTTTATTTAAAACAATGTTCAGTATTTAAGAATTTCAAAAGAATATATCAGTATTTACTAATCAGTTAGATAGCATATATATTTTGTTAAAAAATTAGTCTTCAACCATTTTAAACTTTAAAATTTTTATTTGAAAACATGAGAAATATATAATTTTATATATTAAAATTATGAAATTTTTCCTTATTAAATTGATCAAAAACATAACTGACTATAAGAATTTAATAAATTTTAAAAAGGAAACATAAAATATCTTTAAAATCTTTTGAATATATTAATAATTTAATAATTGAAATATAAAGATTATAAGATTTATTACTATAAGATATAATTATAAGGTATAATAATTATAAGAATATAATAATTTAAATATCTTTGAAATTTTATACATGTATGAATGTAATTACAACGCAAAATATATTCATGAATTTCTTTTCTAATTTTATGAAACATAAAAATATTAGTTCTCAGCTGAAGTAATTGAATCATTTCATTTATGTTTAACCGTCCTCTTAATATTCAATTGCAAAATTTTTGTTTTCAAATTTAATAAAACGTATAATATTTTACAAATGAAAAATTAATTATATCAAATGACACAATATTTTGATGCTGAAATATACAAAAGAAAGCTATATTACATTATTGACATTCAACTCCTGAAAAATTTGACAAGAATGTACCTTCCTCACCAATGATATTTATCTATTACAGTAATTGGCGTCAAACAGAATTCTATTGTCTTTCTCTCCCCTTAGTTTAGCAATATTATTTCCCAATATCAATTGTATCTCCCATTGTTTATCATAGTAGCTTGGATCAAACCAGTGATATTTGCATCTAAAGAGTGGCAACGGGTTTCTTTGAAGAGGGCTACGGAAAACACAAAGCAATCATTCACTGATAAAGTTTTCTCAAAAATGATTTTCATTTTCTGTATGAATTTAGGTTCTCATCTTTAAATTGCTTAAAGTAATCTAATATAAAACGTATTCAATCTATTAAAAAGTAACTGCCTCTAGCATAAAAAATATAACGAGGAAAATTTTGAATTTTTAAAGTTGACTTCAAATGAAACACAGCAAAAATTATATTTTGTGTCAGTATATTAGTATCCTTTTTTGCATAATAATTCCGGAGTTTTATTGGGTTAAATAAAATTATTTGAATTCATTTTGTTCATTTACTTAGGAATAGAATTAAGATTTTTTATCGAACATAAAAACAAAAAAAATATTATAATAAATTATTAATTAAATACTAATTGAAACACTCAATATGTATGTAAATCATTTATCTAAAATCTTGAATCACGAAATCAATTATAAATAATTATTAGTTTATATTAGAGTTGTTCATACGCATTCATCTCATTTATTCTATTTACTTTAAAAAATTAATTTTGAGTCAAATTAAAGAGAACTATATTATACATTATGCAATTAATATTCATTTTAATATAAATTTTACTTCTTATATACAAATCAATTTAAAATATTAAATATAAAATAAATATGATCCTAGTCAAAAATTATTTTAAAATTATTTCTATTTAAAAAGTTTAAAATATTTTTTACAGTAATATAATTATATTACTATTATAATAATTATATTACTATTATATTAATATTAATTTTAATAAGTAATATAATTACAGAAATCAGATTTATTTAAATGATATTAAACCCATCAATTATATTAAAAAATTAATAACTCCCATATTTCATCGACAAAGCATGCATCTTTGAAGTTAATATCTATAAAATGTTAATATCAAAAATTAAATAGATAGGATTTATTTTTAGTAACATGTACTATATATTAAAAATTGATTCTATTGCATAGTAATTCTGGAATTTTGCATATAATTAATTTTTAAAACGTGAGTTAACATATTAAACTTGTGAGAATTCAATGGCATCTCAAATGATTAACAATCATCAAATACATTGTCATTCAAGTAATTTGAAGACGCTCACCCAAGATTTCCCACTCCGAAAAGAAATATTTGGATCAAGGCCAGGAAAAGGCACGCCTAATTGAAGCCACGCGGATTTCTCGCTTGTTTCACCGGTCTCTAATTTGAATAAGAATCAAATGGAAACCATGTGGTGTACACCTTTTGATTTAAATTTTTTCTTAATTTTTTTTATAAATGATAAAAAAAAATAACGTAATCCTTTGCTTTTAATGACCTTTGAAAAGAATATAAAATGCACTGAGAAACAGGACTAAATCAATCGACTCAAGTTAGCGAAACTGAGCAATCAACAAAATGCAGGTGAAACTTCTTTATATTTTATTTTAGAAAGATTTGAATATTTTTATGTAGTTGCAACATAATACTGATCTAATAAATATTTATATAAATGTTTTAAAATTTATAAATCTACTTTCAAACGAACTAATTTAATCAATTCAATATTTTTAAATTTCGATCATATTTTTATTTTTAAATTAAAAATAATTTATACTGTTAAATGAAACGGACTGATTTTTTTTTTTTTACTTTATGTAGCAAAATATTTTATAATTAAAATAATATTAAAATTAATGTTTCAAATTATTTATTTAAACTGCTCATAGTTCATTAGCAGGATAAATTCTCTGTTATTTTGAATCTAACTATTTTAACCGAAATAATACAATTTCTTTCAGTAAAATACATTTATTAAATTGTTTATGAGATATGAATGTAAGAGATTTCGTAAAATACGGACACAAAAATAATGTTGGAAATATTTTACATTTAGAAAAGTTTCTAAAATTTGCAATTAAAATAGTTAACATAATATTTTAAAAAAGTTATAAAAGTATATAATAATTATAAAAAAATTAACATAATTATTGAAATTAAATTTTAGAATATGAAAAAATGAAATTTATTAACAAATAGTAACATTTAAAATAAAATCTAACAAAATAATCAATACAATTAATAACTCTTCCTTAAATTATTTAAGTAATTTTCGTTTATATGTATATGGTTTCATAATAATCATTTTAAAATGAAACATTGAAATTACTGTTAGATCCTCATCCTCTTCGTCCTCGTTGCTGCTTCCCAAGCTACTGTTCTCCTTGGAACTGGAGCCAGCACTCAATACAGAAGTCAAGATGTAAGTGGAGTAACAATTTCAATATTTTCTTTTAAAGATTCATAATTAAATTCAATAAATATAAAGTTACTATCTTTGATAATATATCTATATTTACAGTGGTAAAAATTGCAAAAAATGGTATTTGTAAACTAAGTGAAGTTGCTTTAAAAATTAGTGTTACTTAGAAGCTTTTTAAGATATGAATATCAAAATATACAAAATATATTATAGGAAATACGAGCTGCTATTTACATTGCAATTTAAATATGTATAATTAAATATTAACACAAAAAAAGAAAAATCTAAATCTTTTAATACAAATTAGACACTTATTGTTAAATTATACATTATATTTCATAATTGTTTTTTTATTTATTAATTTAAATTTATGTAGTACTATAAAACATTGAAATTTTTTATGATATTAATTTATAAAAGTAAACAAGTCTTATGCTTAGAAGGTTTACCGGAATTATTATAGATTTTCATACTATTTACATTCAATAAATTCGTCATATTAATCGTGCAACTTTAATTTAATAGTTATTACAAATGAGAGAATATTGTCATGAATAAATAATGGCCGTATTAAAAGTCTTATAATTATAAACATAAGAATAAAACTTGACTAGGTAAAAATAATTTATATTCAATTAATTATAACAGAACAATCTCCATATAAATAAACAGTAGCATAGATTTTAATTAGAAAGAAATAGCAAATATTTTCCAAAAAATAAGTTAATATTAATGTAATTAATATATCAAACGAAGAATTTACATGAGTAAAAATTCACTTAATTTTATTTCATTATAACATTTGCAATTATCATAGAAATTTCTCATTTTAATCATTAAGCTTCTTCATAGGAAATACTTTATTCATTCAATTAATCATTAAAAATATATCATTCATTCAATTTGATCATTAGAATTTCTCATTCAACTGATTTTTATGCTTTTATAGGGCTTAGGAAATTACGCTTTCGGATATAATGAAGGACATCCAACAGGTTCCACTTTCCGTAAAGAAGTCGGTTCTAATGGCGTTGTCGCTGGTTCCTATGGCTTGGCTGACGCTGATGGTCGCCAACGTGTAGTCAACTACGTCGCTGATGCTGCTGGATTCCGAGCTGATATCAAGACTAACGAACCAGGAGTTGAACCCAAGGACCCTGCAAATACTGCTATCAATAAGGCTGGGCTAGTCGTGGCTCCTGCATACGCACCCATCTCTTACGCTGCTGCAGTACCAGTTGCACCAGCTCTTACCTATGCGGCCGCCCCTGCAGCTGCTGCTGTCCCTGTAGCCGCCGGACACCCCTTGGGAGGTTACAGTTACAGCACTGCCATTGGTCATCATGGAATTCATTATGCTGGCTTAGGACACCATTATTTCTACTAGATAATATATTTCAGATTTATATAGGATATTTTTAACCTTGCCAATGAACAAAATGTACTTAATTGATTTCAAATGTTACAAAGACATCTTTATATTCTTGTTGATTTAGAATTAATAAATTATGTATCTGAAAAATGTTTTGCTTCATTTAAATGAAGAATTAATATAAATAATGTGTATGAAAACAATACTTTAAATTACATGAACTGGAACACAGTACGAAAACGTCCTTTTTTGTTTTTCACAAAAACATAATATTTTTGAAATTAAATAAGTAATTTTACTCATTTATAGTACTAATACATATTGTAATTAGCTCAAAATTAGAAGGTTTAAAAATGACTTGGATTTATACCTTTTCATGGATGATATCTATAATTTAAAATTACCGTACAATTATTTCCTAGTTTGTATGCTTTTTATGGAATCATGTCAGTAAGAATCTCTTTAAATAGAAGAACAATATGAGGCATTTTTAAATGTATTTAAATTACAATTCAACACATCAAATATATAAAGTCATATCCTGGTATTTCTATGCACCATTACTTTTACTTAATGTATTGACATTTTAAGAAGAGATTTTGTGCAAATAAAAGAAGAAAAAAAAAGGTGAAAAATAAACATTGCATTGCAATTGAGTTTACTTGCGTACTCAATAGCAATAAAGTTTTAGCAGGACTTCATATGAATATTGGAACTCATTAAAAATTCCATTACATTATATAATTCCAAAATGTCTAAGTCAAAATGTTATTGTATATTTTCGATGAAATCTTTTGTAATTGTTTGTAATTGTTAAGTACTACAAATTTGCAATGCTTTTAACCAAAAATTGCTTATTGATAGCAATTTTAAAAAAATATTTATTATAGTTAGAATTAAAAGCATGCCAGCATGAATTTTCAAGAAAATTTGTCAATTAACAAAAATACTTCTGGGTAGTTATATTTGTTTTTTCTCTATAATAATTATAAAAAACAAGAGATGTTTTAAAAGAAATTGAATTAGTGAAAAACTTCAAGCAGGAAATTACATCAGAGTTTATAAAATCTTGTACATTATACACGAAGGTAGGAATGATAAATTTATGGAAAAACTAGAAATTTATCTTACCTTTATAATGATAGTTTAAGATAATTATCATCATAAACGTTAGATAACTTTTTTCATAAAGAACGAGATGATGTAATTATTGTTATGCATTCACACAATCAACCCATACTCCTACTTTATATATATATATATATATATATATATATATATATATATATATATATATATATATATATATATATATATATATATATATATATATATATATATATATATACATATATATATATATATATATATATATATATATATATATATAGTGAGAACTGGTATCAACAATCATTTGCTCTGTAACATTCAATCACGTGATATGGGGATGATATACGGACCCGAATATGGTTGTTTGTAACTGCTGTTTTCCTTTTAAGTCACAAGCTATGCTAGCATTTGACGTTTAGTTAGCCAAAATAACCATTCAGAAACAAATTTATAGTAATATCTTATCATATATAAGTAAATAACCAATTTTACAAATCTACATATATTTTATGAAAAAAGTATAAATAATATATTTATATTTCTCAATTTGAAACTGTTTTAAGAAATTGAATCAATTTTTAAAATCGAAGGCATTTTTTAAAGCTTATTCACTAATTTTGAATTTAAATGGATTCATATCTTGAAAAATATGTAATCCTCTAGAATTTGAATTTGTTTCTAAAATATTTTCTTTACATTTTGAAATCTTTTTTTATCACATTTTTTCTTAGAATTTTTGACTTTGCTTTAATTATTGTCTGATCTTTACATTTTTCAGAGATTTTTAATAAACTTCGATGTTTTTTGCAAATTTCTCAAAAAATAATTTATATCAAACTGTATTAAATTTTTAAATTTTGAATGAATACCCGCATCAAATACTTGATTAAAATTTTTAATATATTAGATATTTGATGTGTCAAAAATTTATGTAGGATATCATTTTTTTATTAAATGAGAACTATGAAACAAAATACTTATACATTATGCTTAATTAGTTTGTACGTTGGAGGAACAATATATTATGTAGTCATGTAAAGTAAATTCTATAATGAGAAGATTAGAAACCAAAGAAATCTATGCATAACCGTGAATTTATTCAATTTTATTAACAATTTTATCTTTCTAGCTATCTTGAATGTTTTCGCCACTTAAATTTTTAAAAAATTTTTATCCTTCTTACATCGATAGGTTTTCTTCTTTCTCAATAAAATTTTCTAAATGCAGTTTAATCAAAATGCTTTCTGAAAATTCTCAATAGCTCTAGAATACATAAATTTAAAGATTATAGCTATTTTTTCGTAAATTTAAATTATGCATTTAATATAAACATTTTGTTAAGAGTCCAATGACATCTGGAATTGGAAATGTAAGTACATATCATACACTGTGTCTAAATACCTTTTCTAGAAGATAGCAAAATATTTTTTTGCTTAAAATCTATGTGTTAAAAGACGAAATCTGGAAATAACAATACAAGCCTATTGTTAATGGACAAAAGTAAATTGGAAAAAGTGAGAATAAATTGTGAATATTTTGTGAGTTACTGTGATACATTAGCTATCTTCCATTGTGTAATAAACAGTGAGGTGAACAGAAAATGTTTAAATATTAGTTTGTCGTATAAAATCATGAAATTTGTTCTATCTTGATGAATTTTTATTCTACTGGTATACATATAAGGAATAAATTCTCTGAATTAATAAGTTGTTCAATTAGCTCTATGGGAATATTCTGAATGTAATGCTATTGCTCTTGACCAATAGGAATAACGAATATAAAGGATGGATAAACATTGGAATAATATATTGTTTCTGACTTATCCTTTAAGTAGAACGACCTGTATTTTTAATACAAATGCTGTGTATTAATTTTAATATATATATGTATATTTTTTTAATTTTTGGTGGCTAAAAATGTCATCAGCTATCGTAATTAAATAATTATACATTATCACATCAATCGTTCCCCCCCATAAAAAAAGTTTGACCATTTATTAAAGTTTAATGGCAAAGTTTTTAGTGTTGTTTAGAGTAAAATAACTCTGATGGTAAAATTACTAATTGCAACAGTTCGCGATAAATCATAACTTTAATTAAAATGTTTTTTTTAAGGGAATGGGGCTGGATGGAATAATACTTAAGTAACAATAGTTGTTATGACATAGATTCTTATTAATATGTAACTTTAATAGATTTAATAATAAGAAATGAAAATATAAATCATAAGGATATTTTTTTTAAAAAAAAGAAAAATATTGGTTTAACCTCTAGTGGATGATTGATTTAATTCCAATGAAAATGCGAAATTAAAAGGAATTGTTCTAAATTGTCTTAATGAGACATAGACAAGAGTTACTAAAATAGAATTTTGAATATAGTTAGTATTCTTAATCTTTCTAATATTATAAAATCCAATTATCAGGGAAATGGTAAAATTCGCCAAAAATATCATCAAATTTAAAAAAAGTGATAAAAGGATTATATATCATTTGGGTGTGCCTCGTTTTCAAGCATAGTCATAGGAGGAGGTACACAAAAGAGTTGAAGCCCTTTTCTCTTAAATTCTGAGTCATATCGTAAGGAAGAAATCAATTTTTAAACCATGAGCAGTAGAATACAATGTATACGAATTTTTTTCTATTAGTAATTAAAAGTTGTCTTATACCTATCGCAAAACCATCGTATCTATGAAATGTTTGATTTTTAAGTCATATTGTTAAAATATATAAATCTGATTACTTACATTTATTGAATAAAAGAATATAGATATTACCTTTTAATTTACATCTGCACATCTTCTTAGATGAGTGCTTTTGAGTTTTTCACGTTTTCTTACTTGCGACATGTCACTAGGTCTTACAATCTATTAAAATATTCTCTCGGAACATAAATATGTAGTAGATATTTAATGTAAGATTACAACAGCTTCCACAAATCTGCTACTAAATATACAATCTAAAAACATAATTAATTAATTATCGATTAATGTTACAACTCTATCAAATTTTAACGATATTTGCTGAATATAATTTAACAGGCAAATGGGCAGTTATCTATCTCAAAATTCATTAAAAACTTTTTCATGCTAAATAATTGATTTAATATTAATATGACGTATTAGACATGAATATGAACCATCACATAAATAAAGGAAAGTATTAAAGTTTAAATTATTGAATTCAATTTTTCGAAAATTTTAATTCAAATGAAGAAAAAAGCAAAAATATAAAATTATTTCAGTTTAAAGCATAAGATAAAAATAAAAATCATTAAGATAAAAATAAAAATAATTTTGGCCTTTTATCGATATAAGGTTATTAAAACATCTTACTTTGTTACCAGCTTTACAAGTAGTCTGTGATTGATTACAGAATGATTGAAAGGGAAGAAGATTGACAAGGTTTTTTAGTAAACGTATAAGCAGATAGCCATCATGGCAAATGTTAGACACGCCTTCCTGATAAAAATCTACCTATTTTCCTAAATCAAACGTTGATTTTTCAGCTTTACAACACGGTTGTTTTGTCACTTTTTTGCATACATTAACAGTTAATTGTCCACGGTTTTTCTTTTTCAGTTGATGTTATTAATTATTTAAAAGCGTAGTGAAACATATTAAAAAAACAAATATTTACGAAGTAAAATCTTTGAAGGTTTTTTATTTGCTAACTATAGTTTGTGAGTGATTCAATTCAAATATCAAACTGATATTCTGCTTTAGGAGTTCAAAAACACACTGTAACCCCATTTAATTGAGCTATTTTAAATACTTCATTGAATGCAGATGAGAAATTGAGAAAATTAATTTGCAAGAAAAATATGCGATTAAATTGAATCTCACAAATGCATCAGATAATAATTATGTGTAAATTGCGGTAATCAATGTTGATAATAATCAACAATCTAATCATAGTTTACGTAATAAATAGTGTAATTCAAAGTCAAAAATCTTTAAAATTTCAATACTTTTAATAATGCATCAAAATTGCATGCTGTGATTTTTATTTAATTTATTTTATTAATTTTGTTTGTTCCTTTTTTACTACTTTTTTTTGTTCAAAGAAATAAATTTATATATTATTCACACACACACAAAGACATAAATTAATAAATTTATATTAAAAATATTATTAATATTTCTTTGAACAAAATTCGTCGTTACATTTTATATAAACCAACATATTTTACTAATCATAAATTGCATGGAATGAAATCTGTGGAATACATAGACATAGGTAAAATCTCAGGAGATAAATAGTAGCATACTCATCTAGAAAACAGTAGAGCGAATGTTCTTTTACAGATGATAAAGATCATTTATGGAACCCATTAAAAAGATTGATATAAAATACAATCGTTATAATTACTGACAATTAACATTTTCTGCAAGTTGTAGTATAGAAAGCTCGTAAAAGAACATAGGATGAAACTTTCAGCAGTTATTTGTTTTTATAAAATAATTTTGAAGAATATTAAAGAACTAAACTAGCACAGGAATATATTTCAATAAATTGTGATTTCTAAAATTTATTTATTTATTTCGAAAGGCCGGATAATTAGTTGTGGTACCATTTATTCACATCTTTCGGCAAAAGGACCTCTTGGATAGTTTTGGCGCCGAGTAAGGTTGGCATCGAAGTTTGAAAAGTAGATGACTCTTAATGATTTAGACACAAAAGAAGATTTTGACGTAGGAGATTGTGACGTAGAATAATGTTACTTGCTTTTGCCATTATTAGCTAACTAGACGCATTTTTAGTTGTGTTGATATAGAACTCTAAACCTGCTGGTTGAGGGAAAGACACCTTCCTTAAACAAGCTATATCGATCATTTAGTTCTAAAAATTACCTGGGTTTGAAAAGAGCCAAAGCTTGGGTGAATGACTCTGTTTATCTACGACAGTATGGAAAATTAAGAAAATGTAGACAAGTTTCGCCGTGAATCAGGTCACTATCCTTTGCTAAGATACATTCTAATTTTCAGTTTTGCTATTCAAATAGAAAAGAATTTCTCCTGTTCATATGATAGTCCATCAGGAGAAAAAGATTGTCTTTGCTTTGAGAAACCAAACAACTAACATTGTCTTTTGTAACCTAGTCACATCACGCATCTGTTGAATGTAGCTCACGTTGAAAATCTAATAATAACAAATGCAAATGAATCTCTTATAGAAGATGATGTGAAAAATGTCAGTGATTCCAAGTGCAATACAAAGAATATTACCTCTAATATCAAATATGCATACTCATGTAATAGCAAATGTTTCAATATTCTGTAGTCTTAGCCATGGTAATAATTTAGTCTTAATTAAGAGATATTACTTAGGAAAAAGTATAAAAAGTATTAAGTATAAGATGCTGCAGAAGAAATATTTCTTTTGTCATTAAAAAACAGATAAAAAGACTCCCGTATTCAGCCAGAGACCACAATGCTTCACAATTTCTTCTTCAAAATACACCAATAGTTATGCCTATTTATATCCAGTATTAAAGACCTTAAATAGTTTCTTCCTGTAACGCTTTCTAATCTTTAAATATAACCAAATATAGATGTTTTCATCTAATGAAAGTCCAAAGTTTAGTTTTTCTCTCTACTATTTTTAAGTTATTTGAAGCATTCAAATTAATTACGTATTTCATGTTTTTCATTACCTTTTCAAAAATTTGTATTTTTCATGGTAAGTTATATATATTGGATAGTTTTTGCAAATTTTTAATACCTCAAACTTATTTCATGCAACTTGCATTTTGAATTTTCATTAATCAGTTTATACTTTTATTATAGATACTATTTCTATAAAAAAAAAAGACAAATTGAGATTCTGTAGCTTCGGAAGAAAATTCTATGAGGTGTACTGTAAATATTTTAAATGAAACACAGTAAATATTCTTTAGGTAAATAGGTTGTAATTAATAAATAATTTTTCCTATAGCTTGCAGTTAATTAATTTTACTCTGCTCTGCTTTTATAGTTCTTATTAATAACAAATGGAATAAATATTTATAGTATGCTTGTAGATTTTAAAAATTAAAATTAGTATTCAGAATGTTTAATTTATCAAATAACAAATGTGCTAAAATTCTAAAAAAAAAAGGTGGCACTCTTCTTTTTAAAATTTTAACATATTTATAGTTATTTTTTGATTTTTTTTACGTTTTTACAAAAAATCACATTAAAAAGTCTAAAATTAAAAGAGGATTGAGACTAAACTAAAAATAGTATACATAAAATAAGAACAATGTTTCACTAATCTGTTTTATTTTTGTCTAGGCCATACTTTTTTCTGGATATTTTAAATCTGAATATAAAGTTAACTCTTGTTTTATTTTGAATTAAATTTACTACAATCAAAAATGTGACAACAGAAGCAATTAATAGGATAGGAGTGAAGTACGAATATATATTGAAAACAAAATTGAATATCACGGCTTTAAAGTAATACGTATTTAAAGTGATAAAAATACTACGCAATTCTCTTTACTTATTTTTTTTCAATTTGTATTTCAGCTTAGATATGCTTAATTTTCCAATGAATATATTTCTTACACTTGTTTCTGTTTCTCAGTCTCCTTAAGGCAGGTACCTGTAATATATTTAGAATTCAAAATGCAAGAATTCTAAATATATTACAGGTACCTGAAGCAGCGCTTATCCTCCGTAAATACAAATACTTAGTTAAAGATTAATTCTTTTTCATTAAATGAAATATGGGTTTAACTCTAAAATACATTTTGATTAATTTCATAATTTAAAAATTCTATATAACGTATAAATGGTTTCTATGGATATAGTAAATAGAGGCAGATTTTTTTCATTTATAACCTTATAACCAATTGATTTTTCCTTTGGGTAGTACTTACTTATAACATTAAATATATTTTTTGAAAACATACAAAGATAAAAATATTCTAAATATGCTATTATAATATCTAGGTGAAAACACTTAAATTTCTATTTCATATGTAATAAATATATTTTAAGACTGTTTCATTTCAAAGTGCTAAAAAATAATTTAAATTTTTTAAGTTGTTGTTTTTAATCTCCCATTTGTTTTGATGAAGTTAGACCAGATCAGTGAAAACATTGACATTAATGAAGTCCAATATAAGAGCTGGGCAACTTTGGATATCCTTCCAGTCCAGTCCAAGATGTGCTTCTATGATTTCTGTTCCAGCCAGCATTTAAGACATAAAGGAAACTTCTTGCTACACAAAGAATATGTGAGACCTTTCAAATGTCTACTGGCAAGTCGGGACAAACGTGTGTTGGTCTGCCTGTCATAAGGCAGAGATAGGGAATGTCCTGGTCTTTTGACTTCACACCAAATGCGAAGTGGAGGTATAAGCCAATTTTCTTTGCTTTGGGAGTTTTGCTTCGAAAATAATTCTAAAAATTTGAGCTCCGAGGTAAAAGGGATAGAAAGTTCTAGCCATCCCTTTGCAAGACTGTCTGCCAATTCATTTTTGTAGTTATTAACACGGGATGGAATCCATTGAGAATATACTTTATTCTGGTAAGAGATGAGGTTTACTTTTCATAGGATAGACAAACTGGATTTATTTCCTATGAAGGCCAAATTTTCGAGATGTTGAATTGAGCTACGTCTGTCTTATAAAATCTTGAGTTCACCATAGCTGCTTTCCCTCATGACTCACTTTAATTCCGTGATGATTTCAATTAATTCACTTCAAAACACATAACAGAAATTCGGGTTTCGTTGTCTTACAGAGATTTTTTTCTCTCTGATTGTTTGAATATATTCCACTGCCTTCTCGTATGTCAATTTTGCTAGAATCGGTGTAAATTTTGATATCCATGAAAAGGAATTTTATTGATTATTTCCAAAACCAGTTGCAGAAGTAAATCAGATAAATTAAAACACTTTTTATTAAGCGAAAAAAAGGTCTATATCGACATAAGCTACATTTTATTTCTCTTTTCTTGACCCCAGAAAATCTCCAGGTCCAGATGGAATGCATGGATATATATGCTTGAGAACCACGTATACATTGAAAAAAACTCTTTTAAGTAAATGTTATTACAGTGTGGCAAATAATAGAATAATAAATTAGAAACAAATGCGTTTGTCAAAATATACATCAAATGTTTCACATGATGTTTACAATATATGCTAAACATTTATTCTAAAAATATTTTAATTAATTATATTTTCCTGTGTGTATGCTTTCAAGTGAACTTCTTTATTTATGAAGTCAAAACTAATTTACTTTGAACACAGTAAAAGATATCAATTTGCATCAGGTTCTTTAATAGTATTACATGCAACCTTTTTGGTGTAATTACATTTTATGTATTATTTCTCTTATAGTTTTTATAGCAATATTCAAATACATTTCTCACAATCTTAAAACAAAATATAGATTCAAGAACTAAAACTGATAATATTAAAATTTCATTATTATTTCTAAAAAATTATTAAGTTTTTTTATTAGCAAGATGCCAAAAGAAAAAAATATTTATAAGAATTCAAATTTTCAATTTATATTGAACTTTAAAACATAAATTTCACTGAAGTAGTGAATAAATAAAAATCTATAAACTGATATGTTTATATTAACCTTCAGGTGAACATTAGAATATTGTTTTTGAATACACAACTTTCAAAAGTGTTAAAGATTTATTCAATAACAATTAAAATGAAATGAAGAAAATAACAATTAAAATGAAATGAAGAAAATAACAATTAAAATGAAATGAAGAAACTAACAATTAAAATGAAAATCTCTGACCTCAAAACACCAGTTGAAAAAACGCTTTACATTCATCTGAATAGCTTTTTTTCAAACTCTTTTCATAGAATTCTCGTATCATTTTTTAGTAAAAAAAGATTCAAGAATTCTATCTTTTCGATATAACTACTAGTAGATGGAACTACTATTAAATTTTCGAATTGATATGAAATATGATTGCTTTTAGATACAGTTTCGATATTTGGTAAAAACAATTGCGACGGAGGTATAGAACTGTGGAATTAGAAGGAAAATGAAAGTAACAATCTTATAAAATCTGAAAATTTTCAATCATTTAGATAATGGGATAGGTATTTTGTCTTCTCTTATTTTTAAATTTTAAATCTTTCTTCAGGTTTTGATAATTTTTACTTCTAATGATATAGTATATAATCAGGCTGAAACATTAATTAAAATGCCATTCATTTTTGCCAATCCATCTTAATCAACTGGATTGCACGTGAAAGCTTGTAATGCTTGAAAATTCACTATAAATCAAAGTTCTTAATGCCAGCCAGTGAATTAAGAAAGTGAACACAGAGAAAGAAAATCCACCCTATATTATGAGTATTTATTACCAAAAACCAAAATATTATGAGTCACCAAATTATCATGAGTATTTACTAACAAAATTAAATCATATACAACACACCAGTTTCTTACTTTGATAAACTATCTTTGCTTTTTTTGTACAAGAATTCTGTTTTAATAATTATTTCCCTACTTTTACGTATTTCATAATATTTTAGGGCTTACTTACTATAGAACAAAATTCAATTGTGAGTCTTTTAAATATATATGATTGTATGGTATCGATATAAAATTCTCCAACAAGCGTTATTTGCAACTCCACTTGAAGTTGGACAAAAATTGGTGTTTCAACAATAAATGCAAGCAAATATCCATTGAGAAAGGAATATTATTAAAGGGTTCTAGTACTGTTTTTTCGATTGCATTCAAATTTATTTATTGTGGATGCAAAATGTTAAAAATCGAATATGTTCTTTGTACAAGGATAACTTCTGAGATTTCCCCTTTTTATTCTGAAAATAATGAATTTAAAATGCTTTTTGTCAATTCTTTTTGAAAATAAATTATGCCACAGAAATTTTTAATCGTATGTTCTAAAATATTTATATCAATACTTGAAAAAATTACTTGTTTTAATATTTATTAATTAGGAATTGAGGAGCAATATGAAAAGATATTGGTGTCTATATGGTAATATTTATACCAACTTCCCTACTCAAAAGTATTTTGCAAAAGTAGGTTTCGAAGGACCTAGTTGATATATTATGGTTTCTTAAAATGTTATTTTGTTCAAAGATTTTGGCATGGAAGTTTGTAATAGTTAAAAATCCGCTTTTTTAAAATCATACTTGCTAAAAGCAGTGAATATATGCAAAAGCAAACGTTGAACGATAGAAAAGTCAATAACATAATTCAAATGCTACATGCATAAGTTATCTTATAAATTTGTATTCGAAAAATTTATGTGCCATTTTATACATTATTTCATAAAAAGACAAGAAATCACAGGGAAAATATTTTGAAGGAAAAGAATAAATCTGGTCTCGAATAAATTATGATCAAAAAACAGAAACGTTGTTTTGATTTTGTCTAAACATTTTCTTGCATATCTTACAACTTTTTTTGTGATTAAGTGACCAATTAATCTGAAAGACAGTGATGAATAAAGGAGATCAACAAGGATTCTATGCAAAAGGAAACAAATGTGGATCAAGGCTGACACGGACCGCGCCTCACCACCCAGCATTTGAATAATACGATTTTAAGTAAAACAAACATAAACAAAAGCTTGTCTTTTGATGGTCTTGCATAAATTTGACGCAAGTGACCAATGCTTCAATTCCTTTTCGCTATCAAGCTGAGCAGTATATAAGGCAGCCAAAACGTGGAGACAAGTACTTGTGCTTGAAAATTTCCAGTCATAATCATGAAGGTAAATAAATGTTATATTTTCTAAATCGGTGAAAATTTTAATTTATTTAGTTGCACTTTTTTTTCTAGAAAATTTTTTTAAATAATTTTTATAGTAAATGAACTTTCAAGGAATTTTATTCATATTCTTATTGCGCATGCAAAATAATTAAGAAATCATATTGCGTTTATATTTTAAATAATATATATTAATTGTACGAATAATTTAGTTTTTTCTAAATTGCTTGCATTAACTTAAAGATAAGAAAAAATTGTATTGTTAAATTAAAATTATAAAACCAAAAGCATGTAAAAAAATTCTCTTGATAAAATAAACGATTTATTTTTATTAAAAAAAAACTATGTAACTTTTTATTCTCAGTTAGTGATAAATTTAACTTTTAATTTAGTAAAAATTTTACAGTAAATACACTAGCTAAATAAAAAATTATTTAAATAATTTAAGAAGGAAAAAATATTTTAAAATTTTTTAAATTATTTTTAACTAAATAATGGTGTGCTGCATAATTACGATTACTATGTGCCTGAAGAATGATTTTGTAAATAAAAATATTTATATATATTAGATATATTTATAAATCAGTATATTTATTAATATATTTATCTATTATATATTTACATAACAAATTGATATGCTTATTAATCGCTTCTAATGATTCTCATGATGATGATAATGAACGCTAAAATGATTAAAGAGTTTTTCTTGATACTTTTTATCCCATCGATAAAAAAAAGTTTTTTATTGCTTTCAATAGAAATAACAAATAGTAATTAAAATTACAAATTTTATAAAAATAATATGTAGAATGCTCTTTTTATTAACACATTTATAACGATATACTTGTATTTATGCTACGAAAATAATATGAAATATATATTTTATATTAAGTTCCTATGCTTATAAATGATTTTTATGCTTGTGTGAAATAATTCTATGAATATTTCTAAATTGCTTAATTTGAGTAAATATGCCCATGAATTCAAATTTCTATTTGCAATATTTCTTTAATGTTTCAACTAAATATTAAGCTAAATAAATAATTTAATAAAATTGACTAATAACATTTATATCCCTATGACATCATTTAACATATCGATTGTGTTCTATCTACAGCATTGAATAAAATATTTATTTCAGGTTTTTATCTTATTTGCTGTTGTTGCTGCATCCCAAGCTGCTGTTCTCCTGGGTACTGGAGCCAGTACTCAGTACAGAAGTCAAGATGTAAGATACTGATATTATTTTGTTAATTTAATGTATAAATTGTTTCTTAACAACATATATTTAGTTGTTAATAAAACCTTATGCATTATATTACGCCACAATAAATTATAATTTTAAATCACAACTGCCGTATCTACTTTTTTAAGATTGAAAATATTCAAGGAAATAGTTTAAGTTAAAAAAAAAAGTAACAAGCTTAGTTCTGCATCTAAGTTTCACTTGTAACACAAATAATCAAATATTATGCATTTAATGTATCGTAATTCAAATAAAATTCAATAAAATGATAAGTTATGCAATACACACAAATTTCAAATCTTCATTAATCTTACATTAATAATAAACTTGTCCTTTAAACTTTAACTGAATAATTAGTCTACAGATTTGTTTTCTAAGCAAAAAGCCAAACATTTAATAATCTTTTATCTTTATAATTAATGTTTTCCTTTTAAAATTAAAAATACGGCACATTCAAGTATTTAAATTCTTATTTCTGAGTTACTGTTATTCTGCTGAAAGGAATTTACAGTCAGAAATAATACATAAAAAAATTTTATGCATATATTTTTCTGGTTACATTTATATATAAGATTTATATCGCATTCATATTTTTATTATATTTTAATATAACTACTTTGGATTATTAATTGTATATTAGTAATATATCTGGACATGTTTTTAAAGTTATTTAATAAAATGTCAATTTTTATAGAAAATAATACAGAGCACTATAATATAAGCAATTATTTATACATACAGATTTACCTTTGTTTAAAATAGAACAAAAATATATAAATTCACTATTTTAATGTAGTAGGTAAATGTTAAAACAAATAAAAATGATTGTGGTGACACAAGAACCACAGAATCCAGGTAACTGTTCGTATACAAAAAGTTTATCATAGAAAAATCAAATTCAATCTGTTAAAGCTTCGAAACAGTAGGTGTGAATTCCATGAGTATATGATTGTATAAATAAAAAAGTTAAGACTATGTTTTTTTTTTTTTTTAAAGTACAATTTATTATGCAAATTAGTCTAAGCGATAAGTATAAACACATTTTTAACATTTATCTTTGCAAAATTTAAGAAATTAAAAAAAAATATATTTAAATTAAATCTTTTCTAACAAAACTTATGTACCCAATAATAAATTCTCAATTAACTAATATACATTTCTAGGGTCTTGGAAACTATGCTTTTGGATATAATGAGGGTCATCCAACTGGATCAACGTTCCGAAAGGAGACTGGTTCCAATGGCGTAGTTGCTGGTTCCTACGGACTGGCTGATGCTGATGGTCGACAACGTATAGTCAACTACGTGGCCGACGCAGCAGGCTTCAGAGCTGACATCAAGACCAATGAGCCCGGAGTCGAGCCCAAAGATCCAGCCAACACCGCCATCAACAAGTCTGGATTGGTAGTTGCACCTGCTTTCCCACCCATTTCATATGCTCTTCCAGCTGCTCCAGTGTTGACCTATGCAACTGCTCCAGCTGCAGTTAAAGTTGCTGCTACACCCTTGGGTTACAGTTACAGCACACTTTTTGGACACCATGGCTTAACTTATGCTGGCATTGGACACAGAATTTTATATTAATAAAAATGACATCATTTTCATTAAATACTTCATAGCTGTTTTCATTTTTAAATAAAATTATTACTGTAAAAAATTAAAATATATTTTATTTTATATTGTTCGTTTTATATTGTTTTTATTTTTTGATATTTACTTTCTCACTTTCTAAGTAACAATGGTGCATCCACTTTGTGCTCCATAACATAACATGTCTCAAGATTGCTCTCATGGTGTTAGTAGATAAAATAAACCTAATGTGTGAGATGGGGCATTGAAAAATAATTTTTTTAATACTGTGTTTACTATTTTATTTTTAATAATTTTTATAAGAATATAATAAGCAGCAAAAATTTTTTAGAACTTTGAATATTAAATAAGTAGTGCTTTATTTGACTCTAAAATTTTCAAGTAAATTTTGTACAAAAATACAAATGAAAAGTACAAAATTGAAATTGGGTTTATTTAAAAAATTTTTTAAAGAATATGAAACTTCTAACTCAAAAAAATTTCCAAATACCAAAACATATTTCAGCTATGTTATGTAAGATTCTTTATTTCTTTATAATGATCGTGAATATTTGTTCAAACTGTATTCGATTGTGTTAATGCATGCAAACTATGCATCACAGTTTTGAACCTCATAGTACTCCTCTTTTAGGACATTAGAAACTCATGATGGCTGCCATCAAAATAATAATACATACATACATCAAAATTCGTCAAAACTAGTTTAATTTTCTACTCGTCCTCCATGCGCTATATCTGGAAGCCTTTTCACATACATTTTTTTATTTTACAATTTATGATTCCCTAAAATGAGAAAAAATTTCACAGTTGTAGTTAATATCTTTAAAGTGAACCACAGGTATTTTAAATATTTTATAACACGTGTTTTTAACTATTAATTGACATAGAAATAGATATCGGCATTCTGCTAGCATAGTTAATGAAAATGAACTTGTGTGTCGAATTTCGTTTTAATTCTTCAAAGTGAGGGAAAATGCCCATTGTATTGGCTTAGTAAAATTACGGGGACTATGTCTGTGAAAAGTTGCCAGAAATGTTCATAGACATAGATAAGGTTTTGAAGTAATTAGATACTTTTGGTAAAAACTTACTTAAATCCATTGAGGATTACACAGTTGCTTAATAGGGTATTTTTTAACATATGTATTTCAATTTCATAATTTAAGCGCGGGCTGAAGAATGATTAATCCTTAGTGATGACAAAAACCCATTTTCAATTTGGGCTCAGTCTGTCCTTCACTGCTCCTTTGTTCCCTCATGGATGGATAAACACCTATTTATGAATGGTGATAATCCATTGGAAATCTCAACGGACTTGATTGCTGATTTTCTATCGAATCAATCAAGTCTTCAGAAATCGCACAGCATACTGTAATTTCAAGATGAAAAGACCTCGCTTATCACTGTGAAATACCAATCCACAAAATTTTATGAAACAATGTATAACATTTTATCTAAAAATATGCTTAAATAAAAAACCAAAAATAAATTATACACATTCGAAATGTTGAAAATAAATTTACTTACATTTATTCAATAAAAAAATTCAATATCTATTGTACACACTATATTATAAGAAACATTGCAGCTATGTACATCATATGAAGCCTCCAAAATCTGATTTTTCACTGCTATAAAATTGAGTGGAGTTACTTAAATAGGACATCGTTTCAATGTCCCGCAAGTAAAACGATGCCTCCTCTGTGGAGGGCAGATGAAATCTTGGGAGTTCTCTGCTTAGTTACGAAGGTTTAACAAATTTCAAGTATTGCCAGTGTATGTGCATGTATCAGTGTTAAAAGTATCCATTTAGTTATAGCTCGAAAATGGTTGCCATTACCGACCTACTAATCTCTTTTACAAGGAATATAATTTTGGTATTTTGGATTCTGGTATAACAAATAATATTTTTCATCTATTTGCATATGCTTCCTATGTATTTTGCCGACCATAATAGGATATTTTTTGTTCCAAGTGTACATTAACGTTGAGTCAATAGGAGCATTGCATTCTTAAACATGAAACTGTTATTGTTTTGTTAAAAAGTGCAATTATTTGTAAAATTAGTATTGTATTGTTAAAAATTGTTACGTGAATACAGTAAGATCTCTACTAGAAAATAAAGTTCTTCTTTTGAAATATACCCAACTCCTTTGAGTATATTTATTGAGTTTTATGTGACTAACTGTATTTTATATCTCCCTGAATTGTTATAACAGAGGAAGAGAAAAATAATGAGAACCATTTTTCTTAGAATGCATAATAACATTTTTAAATTAATATATTTATGTTTTACATTATTAAAAATATCTAGAAAAACATTTGAATGCAGCTGAAAATTCCATGCGTTGCCATCTTTGGTTTATGATAATTCTTTTATAAATTTCGTATGAGAGTAGTTTTCTTCATAAATATGTCAAAACCTGTGAATAGTTTGCGGACAATAAAGAGTAAAATTACAAAAAAAACCAAATATTTTTCAAAAAACAGTATAATTTTTATAATTTATACAACAAACGGTTCAGCAGTAAGGCATGTGTGGATCAATTGGAAATATGAAAGTTTTTTTTATTCTTTATCAATTAACTTAACAATTCATTTATCAATATACAAATACGAAAATATAATTATTAGCATGGGAAAATTTGACTCGATTGCTCTCTAGTCTATTTGACTCTCATAAGAGTAAATAAATACAAAATATTACAATGTTAATGTTTTATAATTATATATATATATATATATTATAATTATCTATAAATTTCATTATTTTATTCAGTCTTTTACTTATAATAATATAATAAATTACTAAATTCATTTCAAAAATAGATTCTCTTATGCTCACCTTTTACACAGGTGGGCTAATTCAACTCGCAGTAGTAACACTTGAAATATACTCCAACCTGATGGAAACAATCAATCTTGAAGTGGAAATCAAATCTATAAACTGCTCAACTGAAAGTCATGGCTATAACAATTCAGGAATCACATTGGTTTCTTAACATAAAAAATTAATTGTAATGTTTCTGATTACATTTTTGTTGGAGAAGGAATAATTGGAAATTTTCCTAACTTACTGCTTTGTATAATGCCTAAAAATATACTTAACCAATAAAAAGCAAAAGTAGTGTGGTATAATTTCTGATTCTAACTTTGAAATTTTTATTTACAGCTAGTTTAAAGAGAAGCATTTTCTAAAATATTTTACTAAAAATTAAATTTTTTCTAATTATTAAAAATTATTTTAAGAATTGATGCTAATCGTATAAGTAAGAATTTTTATTCGATGACATAAATAAAAACTGGATGTTTTGCATGTTCAAAAGTAATGTTATTTATGATTAACATAAACATATTATAAACATATTATATTTATGATTAACATATTTTCGTATAACATAATTTTAATACAAAATATTAATTGCAGTGATTCAATGTCTCATTTTAAAGAAGGAAATTGAAACATATATAAGACAGATTTGTAAATAAAATACTTTATTTTTGTCCGACACAAATATAAAAGCACGTCACTTGAGCAGGTAAGACTAAAGCAACCTCACCACATGGCACCATATTGACAAAGAATTCATAAGTTCAAAATGTAAGTCCCAGTTATTTTCAATAGAAATATCCGTAATGTCCAGGATGGGCGTAACCATGGTGACCAACCACGCTGTTGTAGGAATAAGCTCCGGCCAGAGGATGTCCAGCATAATGAAGAGCTGCAGGGGCTGCGTGGGCGTGAGCCAAGGCAGGGGCAGCATAGTGGGCAGGAGCTAATGGAGCAGCATATGGTAAGGCGGGGGCGATGATTCCAGCCTTATTGATGGCAGTATGGGCAGGGTCCTTAGGCTCGACTCCGGGTTCATTGGTGTTGACATTGGCCCGGAATCCAGCGGCATCAGCGACGTAGTTGACTACTCGTTGGCGCCCATCGGCATCCCTAAGACCGTAAGATCCAGCTACGACGCCGTGGGATCCTGTTTCTTTCCTGAAGGTTGCTCCTGTGCCATGTCCCTCATTGTAGCCGAATGCGTAATTTCCAAGACCCTAGAAAATTCAAAATAACATTGAGTAATTGTTGGTAAATTTATTATCTATAAATATAAAGTAGGATAACTAAAAAGTGCAGTTTATTGCCCTCTTAACAATACTAACATTCGTAATTCGTTTTTTCATACATTTATATTTAAATTTTTGAATTTCATTTAGTGCAGTTCCATATTTGTGATGAAAATTTCACCATTTTCACAAAATTTTCAAATTTGTGATGAGAAAATTATTGCACTTTCGAAATTATTTTTATTCTACCAAAATCTACCTTCCATTCTATTTTTATTCTACCCTCCATTTTTTATTTAAGACATAAGGAAATAAAAAATAATCAAACAAATGTATCATTATTTCTTATAATGCTTTCTTCCGCTTCAATTTTATTATTTGGAATAACTTTGAAAGCAAAGTATATTAAAATATTACATTAAATCCTAATCTCTAAATAATTTCTAATTTATATTGAAGACATTTTGAATATGAAAAAAAACTATATTAAATCTTAAAATTTTAACTAGAAACATTTATTAATTTATTACAATTTTAATTATTTTTAATTATTTACAATAAGTTTTTATAGTTTCTTTTCAAAATTTAGTTAATTTATAATTTTTAAAAATAAATTAACTCATAACTTACTTACTATAATTAAATATAATTGTGCTATTTTATACAATCAATGAAATTAATATTAACTACGAGTTATAGAAGTAAGATTTGATTTCCAAGAAATTTAATTTACAAAGTTGAAAAGGAATAAAATCAATGCCACTTACGTCTTGGCTTCGATACTGCTCGCTGGCTCCTCCCAGCAAGACAGCGGCTTGGGATGCGGCAAATAAAGCGAAAAGAATGAAAACCTGAAATAATGTTATTTAAAATAGATTAGTAACATTGGGAGAGAATAATAAATTTAGTTACAAAGTAAACTCATAGAAAATATTTTATTAGCTCATTTTTACTAATTAAATTCTATATACATTTATAATTTTATCTTAAGATTTTAAACGTTTAATGTTTGAAGAGCATATGCTCTGTAAATTCCAATTCAAAACTTTATTGATTTTTATTTTCAAATCTTTGATACCATTGCAATCGATTATATTGAATGTTTTCCTCACTATACTTCTACAAATTTTTTCAAATGTTAATATCATTAAATTGTCACCAAAATATCTAAGATAATTTTTTTTTAAAAAAATAAGGACTTCATTGAAAAACCAATGTGTTATTTTAACACAAGACTTAAATTTAATGATTTTAATAAACTATCAAGATTAAAATAATCAACGACAGATTCTCTTAAAATTTTTGTTTTAGACTAAGTATTAAAAAAGAATGACATTTATTGAGAAATCTAAAATATTTACTGGCTAAAATAACCTTTAGTCTATAGTTAAAGCTTGGGACTTTTCTTGAAATAATAAATTTATTTTCATACATTTTATTTGCATTAGAAACTTTTATCAAAATAAGACATTCATATCACATTCAATGCACACATTTATTTGAATTATTCTTCAAGAAAAATCATTTCATTTAAAATTTTCTTTTGCAAAACTGCTTATGTTAAACTTTTTTATGGTTGAATACTGTCTATAACTTTTAACATTCAAACACTGACTCTAAATATAAAAATTTAGACTTTATTAGTAAGATAAAACTAGAGAATCTTTTTATGTGTATATTAACAATATTTATAATGAAGTATTGCTTAATGGATTTTTAGAGGCAGAGTTTTAGAAACTCTATTGATTAAAATTTTAACGATTTTATTCCCTTAAAAAATTAGCCTTAAAAAATTATTAAAATATTGGAAATAAACTATAGGACAGAAGAAGTTGTTACTTACTTTCATGTTGTTGCTTGAGATGGAAACTCAATTGTGAGTTCACTGTGGTGCTCACCCTTTATATACTAAAGTCGGTGACAGATAGGTGTATCTATTTTTCCAACAAGTTGACGGTTTTCCCAAAAAGAAACCCGCTGAAAACAAAAGAAAAAAGATATAAAAATTAATAGATGTGCTTAAATGTACTAAGTAAAAAAAATAAAAATCCGCGCCCAAATCTCGAATGCAAATAGTGACCAAGAATGCTCATTGTTTAAAGGCCACGATGAGTTCGAGACTGGCACAGGGTGTGGTTCCAGATGCAAAGATGGCCTTGATCCACATTGTTTCCTCGGATGACATCTCGAATCGTCCCTCTCCCCCCGTCAGCGGAAGTTCTCTTAATGAACGAAAGCGTTAATTTTTCCTATTTTCACCAAGAAAGTGCAATTCATTTGCAAAAGAAAAATTAGAAGAACTGCCCAATCCAAGGCGATAAGAATCTTCCGAAATTCCTTTCTGTTTTATGGTGATGAAATGAAGACGATTCATAATGCTTGAATGAAAACTCTAATTTGAATAAAATAGTCATAATGATGTTTTCTAATTTAGAATTCAATAATTTTAATAAATTTTTTTTGTAAGTGAATATTAAATTAGATGTAATTTCTACAAGACTTATTTTTAGACTTTTTACGGCAATTTTGTTTTTTCCAATGTATTTTACAACTTAGTATGAAGTAGTAGGAATGAAAAATGTTTAAAATTATTTCGTTAATTTAAAAGAAGATATTGTAAATTTTAAACTACTTTTAATTTCTAGTAAATGATACAAATTAAGTAATTATTAATCACAGTAAATTTATATTCATGCAATAAAATTTTGTCTGAAAGAAGCAAGTAAATATAATTTATAGGGGAAATCACACATTGTTTGGTAAAAGTAATCCCTTAAATTATATGTGACATTACGAATAGCAATTTTTAGAGCTAAGAGAAGCAATTTATATCAACGAAATATTCCAAATAGTTAATGTAACCTCATGCTGTGTAGGTGCATTTACTATAAATAAAATTACGAAAAATTTTATTAGAAAATGCATATTATTAACGAAGTATATTTTCATTAACGTGGTATATTTTTATATTTTAACGTAGTATATTTTTATTATATATATAACGTAGTATATTTTTTAAACTTCCATAAAAATTCCATTAGTATTTCCTGAAAAAAGGGAAATTTATCAAGAAATAAGGAATTGTTTTGTTTTATTAACTTCATGACAGCATTTAGTTTCACTTATACATACTTATAAATTAGGTGAATATTTTAAATCATCTGATAGACTGCTTAGAAAAATTTTAATAGGTTGACTAAGAACTGATTTGACATTCCTTAATATGTTACAATTTTAAAATAAATGTAATTTTAAAAAAAATATTTGCTTCGTAAGTTTTTAAATTATAAAATAAGCGTATATATTTAAAAATAAACAACGTAGAGTAATTGAAGTTGTAGAAGATTGATATTTTAAACATACGAGGTTTAAACTGTCGATGATAGCTATGATATTGAAAATTTTATTCAATAAAATGAGGTAGGTAGGTTATGGCGAACACCCTTGGAGCTTTATGCTAAGATGCTTTCAAATAATTTCTAAGAGAAATGGAAAATTCCTGTCTGATTTAAGTGGCATGAAGAAAATTTCAAGAATCAATAAAAAAATAGTAGTGTCTCTGATTTTAACGTCACTTTCTGTAGTTCAGATTATGAGATTTTTTTTTTATTTTATTTTCTACGTACCTGTTTAAAAAAGAAATTATTTTGTTTTGAGAACATCTGTTTTCATAATTTTGCATACAAAAATGTTATACATTCTGATAGGATCAATATTAAAGCCAAGAATAATACTATTGAAAGTTAGAGATATATATTACATTATTAATTGTTATTGAAAAGAATTTTAAATTTGTTGCTTAAGTTGATTTTTTAAATAGAGAATTCTTTTTCTTCTTCTTTCAAGGCACAACAGCCTATTAGCCTGTTACAGGCCAAGGCTGTAACTGATAGTCATTGCTATCTGGCCCTATATATTGCGAGGCTCCTCCATTCTTTCCAATTTATCAAGTTAAAGTCTTTTTCGACTGATTTAAGCCACCGCATCGGTTGTCTTCCTCGTGTTTTGTTGCCCATAAGATTATTGTAAGTGAGCTTTTTTACTGAGTTTGCACCGTCACGTCGATGTAAATAACCGAGTCATCGAAATCTTTTAATAACCGAGTAATCATAATCTTTTAAAATTACGAAATACAAAAGCATTTCGTGATTTTAACATTATTGGATTGCTTTTTTTTATCATTGTAAAATAAATACTAGCAACACACAAAGTACGTTTAACAATTTGTTACATTTTACATCATGTAAAGTTACAACTAATACTGGTAAGTCAAAATATACATCTACACTTTTTTTGACGCAATTCATGCACTTGAATGTATAGTTTTCCAATGCTTATGATTCTTTAGCCTAATCACCTTTTGTATCAGAACAACTTTTCTCTAATAGTTTATATCAACATAGTTTTTTTCCAACATCCGAGGCTCGTGATTCCATTTATGTGTCGCTTTTCGGAAACTATTCTTTAGTTTTTTATTATTATTTGTCCAATTCATTATATCCCCATAAAAGAAATTGTGGTATCTTATAAGAATTCACTTGTACTGGTCCACGCTAAATTTCTGCCCCTTTGAATAGGCCGATCAGAAGAAGTGTATGTTGTTCTTTGATGGAGAATTTTGAAAAAGCGGTGGGTATTCCCACAGCGAGACAAAAAGTGCAGACCCCAGAATTAATCTCTCATGGCATTAATTAGTTTTTTTCAACTGCTTGATGTGTTTTTTACTTTAAAATACACACACATTTGTGTATTATAACCTCATAATTCAATGACTTTATGTTCGGCTGATAATTGATTTTCATTTTACCTTCAGTTCAAAATTTTGGTAAATGCTTCAAATAGTAGATCTCGTTGGAATAAGATTCGTGTAAAAACGAATGAATGTAGAATAACAGTTTAACCAGTGACATTTTTTAAGTTTGTTTGATATTAGTTCCAGAAAATTGAGTGACAATAATAATCACTGTTCCCAGTACTGAAACAATTATGACAGAAGTGAAGTTAGCTTTTGAATTACCAACAACATTATTTTCATTGTTTTATTAAATTTAAGTATTTAAATGTTTAATTGCCATTATGAATTTATCATATTTGACATAATATAAAAAGGTTTTCTAAAAAATATCTATCGAATTACAAATAAGTGAAGCCTATTACAGATTTATACTTTTAATAAACGTGCAATAAAAAATGAGCAATTCTTAGAAAATTCCAAATGTTTTAGAAATCATGAAATTTATAGCTTGATGTGTATCACTACAATATCCACGTAGTCATTTTGATATTAAAGTTATTTTGCACTAATAAACTAGACTGGATATACAGTTACATCCTCTTTCATTTTTACAAGTTCATAAAAGGAAAATAATTATATTTACTTTTTTAAAAATAAAAAAAATGCTTAAGAAAGATATAAAAGTAACACAAACTAATAACAAATAATATGGGTTTACTAAACTAATTTATAAATGTAAAGGGAAAACAGCTAAAATAAGCCTTCCATAGTTCTGTAAGGAGATACAATGTCACTTCTACTTCATTGCTGTAAGTAGTTATCGCCAGTTACATGAATACACTGCTGGCCCCCCAAAATCCATCACCAAAAAAGACAAGCGATATCACAACAAAATTTATTTTGTAGATAACATGTTGACCAAGTATCAAATGATTAAATTTATAGACTTCTGTGAAGAATGGTTCCTGGCAAAATCAGCAACCAGAGAAGCCGCCATTGTTGGAGACCACCACTGACACACGCCTCGGCATTGATTCAAAGTAACTTTGTATGTGTTCTTGAAATACAGCAGACCAAGCAGCTTTCACACATTGCCAAAGTGGATCTGGTGTGGCAGCTGGGGATGTAATCTGCATCAATCGTTGAGCAACTACTGACCACATGTTTTCTATCGTCGGAAGATCCACACAGCGAGCCGACTTGGGAAGCAATTCAATCTGGTGATTCACGAAAAACTCTTGGACAATGCGTGACACTTGTGGTTGTGCATTATCCTGTTAAAATATGGCTGTGGGAAAGCAACTCGGTGATGTAGTACTGTTTAATGTACCGGAAATGTGCACTAGAGGCGTGCGAGAGTGTTGTCCAATACCAATACTCGCCATAATACCCGATGCAGGACAAGTACGGCTGTGTATAACACAGCTGTTTAGCATCCTCTCTCCACGGTATTTCCAGACTCGAATGTGACCATCTTGATGTTACAGACAGAAGCATGACTCGTCGGTAAAGGCAAATTAAAGGATGCGATTAAATACGTCCGCCCTTCGTACTCTCTTGCATCCAACGATCACATATCCGGACTACAGTTGTTTTGTTTCCTTCAATACGACTACCGTTTTCCCTGAAAAATAATCCACAACCTCGATAGGTCACTGTAATTTCTCTGTTGAACTCGGATATTAGATCAAAAAATTATATCTGTTTTCTACAAGGCATAAACGATCTTTTTTTTTTTTTTTTTGTAAATTTACAAGAAAAATGCAGTTGCGGAACTTGAAATCATCGATATCCCCAAGCTTTTAATTGATCTTTGATGTGACGCCACAGGCGTGCGTGATGTGCTTCTGTGCTGAAATTCTAATCAGTTCCATATATCACTTAATGTATCTTGTAAATTTCATGTTATTTGCATACTGCCTTCAGAATGTTGCATTTATGGTGGTTAGCAGTGTATATGACATATCCGATTGAGAATTCGGTCATTAATGATTACTGATTTCTTTTAGAATTTAAAAAATTTAAATGCATAAATGATGAAGACAATTTATGCTAAAATTATTTTATCAGTATTCACAAAGTTGCCTTCATCAGACTGCAAAATTAATCATGAATACGAAATAGCAATTTTCACCCTTCCCTTTTATTTTTTATATTTTTTGATCATATATCCTGTTCCACACAGCCCACATCATGTTTCCTTTATTCACTTATGAATACTGAGTAGTTTCGAAATCTGTAAATTCTCGTTTCAATCCCTATTTAAAATCTTTTTGTATTAATCACAAATAACAAGGAATTGCTAATTTATCATAGTTTGTAATCTAATTCCAAGATCTAATTTTTAATCTGAAATAGTAATAAATTTAAATTCAAGTAAAAATTAGTCAATGTAAAAAAATATTCTTATAAATTTTAAATTCAAAACAAAAGTTTCAGATTTAATAAATGTATGTATTAACTTTAAATTTGGAGTAGATTATAAATTGGAGTTTTTTTATCTACATTTTTTAATAAATGTATATATTAGCTTTAAATTTGGAGATTACAAATCGGAGTCTTTTTATCTAAATTTTTTTTTACATGTTTTGTGCTGTTAATAATTATTTATAAAGTTCCAATTCTATATGACATATTTCCTTTGTAAATCTAAAAGTGAAATAATATCTGAAGGTCTTATAAATATTGAGTTTTTTCAGAAAGTTTTTGTTTTAACAACTGCAGTTGTATTTGAAGAATGTTTTAGAGATATTAAGAGAACTTAAAATTAAATTAGCTGCTTATAATCTCACTACATTGGCACATTTTTTCTTAATTAACTTGTTTGGTTTGATAATTTATGGCTAGTGAAAAGTTGACACGTGTTAAGGTAGTTGATGTCGAATTAATTATCAGTATCAAGAACACCGTTAATATTCATGTGTAAAATGGGATTTTAAAAATGCATGTATGCATTTTTCAATTTCATTTAACTTTATACTGATTTTATCATAATTGCTATTTAATAATGACAGAATACATTAAGATCAATGAGGTATGTTTTACGTACACAAAACACATTAAGAGCTATACGAATTTTAAATTAAAGAAAAATGCAAATGCATTGGAAATATGCATAATATTCTTGAATGATTATATTATGAAAACATCGATAATGGGATATAACTTTTTTTCATTTCCAATGACAGATTATAGACAGTTACAGCAAAATAAATAAAAAGGATAGAAGAATAACATAGAAAGATACTGCAACAGAGTCTATTGATCTAACATGTCTCTAGCTTCCCTATAGAGCTCAGTTAGAGACGTTTTACGAAGTGCAGGGCAGCGAGGAAGAGTGCGGCGTCCATGACCTCGACAATGTTGCAAAGAGTGCAGACCGGAGAAGGAACGATAACAAATCTATTTAGATGTTTCCGCAGACAGTCATGACCGGTGGCAAGGTGAAATTCAGCCATCGCTCTATGTCTTGGGCTATTGCGCAGATTTAGGATGGCATTCCTCCAAGATTTAAGAGAAATGCTGTTAGTCAGCTCTTCATGAGTTCTGGACTAATAGAGTTCTTTTGACAAGATGTTTAATAGAACAGAAGGGCATAGCGCATGTGGGAGTCTACGTAATTAAAGCACCCTTCTTTGCAAGGTAATCTGCATTTTCATTACCTGTGACTCCGCAATGGGCAGGGATCCACTGTAGGACAATGGTCTTCTCAAGGAATGCCAAGTTCTCAAGATATTGGCGGCAGTTCAAAATGTCTTGTGTTAAGGGATTATTATAGGATACAATGGTCAGCAAAGCAGCTCTTGAATCACAGATGACAATAACAGACAATCACAGTGGACAATGTTGGAAATTTATCTATGTTTCAATGTAGTTGAAATAGAGCCAAGCAAATTGCCGCGATC
The DNA here is from genome assembly GCA_030067965.1 of Latrodectus elegans. Lineage (NCBI taxonomy): Eukaryota > Metazoa > Arthropoda > Arachnida > Araneae > Theridiidae > Latrodectus > Latrodectus elegans. Next base: position 79,927,165 of record CM057816.1, on the reverse strand, counting down.
TCTCCGTCAAAGGCCGAGCCCCGTCGCACCGGGGCATAAAAGGAAAAGGCTTCGGAGAAAACTCCCGCGCCAGCATTTGGTCCATTTGATAGGAGGGATCCATCGGTAAAGATTCGAAGTCACTCTGGCTCAGGATAGTATCTACTCAACACCGAACACCAATAATATCGAATCTCAATACGTAAGTACGGCAGTAGATGTCCTTATTATAAGTTATAGAACCAAAACTAAAATTTGTTCTAAATAATATCTAATTATGACATCACTACCCAAGGTCCTTTTGGCAATAATGGATACAAAATGAAAACATTTGATTTTGGCATCGATCAAGTATCCTCGTTCGCAATTTAATTATATATAAGCTCTTCTCTACTGCATCTAAGTAACATTTCAGAAATGAACTGACAGTAATGAACTGACCATGAGTACCATTTTATGTACCCTTACAATATAAATCAATTTTCACTCCTTATATCAAAGGGCTTCTACTGGTGTCCTGTTTGGTAAGAGTTTCATTCTCATAACTGAAAAATAGTGAGTTCGAATTCCGACTCAACAGATTATCCGACTTGCTTACTAAGCAGCACTGAAGTACGTTAAATAGGTTGTGCACACAATGTCTTCTAAATAATACCTCTTGAGTTTAAAGTTAAGTGCAGAAATGAGATCTTCTTGCACCCATTGGTTTAATGTTCTCTGATAACTATGAGCAATCACGATAAACATAGGTAAATGTATGATATTGTAGGCCTCAGTCCTAAGGAACAGTTGTGCTACTGAGTTTATTTTAGAGTTTGGCTCATGAGATTTGAAACAAAGTCACTCCTACAGTCAATGAACAATGAACTACGAACATAAGATCTATTACTGAGATTCTGACAAATAGTCTTCTATCGCCAATGGACCAAAGATGTTGGGGTTTATTTCTACTAGTGACGTTAAAACTTTCCTTTTTTATAGAAAGATTTCGTAACATGACTTTAATAAGATGGAGATGATGGCTTTGTGATAATCTGAACTTGACTTAAGTAACATAAATTTTATAAGCTGATTTACTTTTTTACATCTTAACTTTTATATCGAATTTACTTTTGCTGATATACTTAAATTATCCTCATAGTGTAAAAAAATTTTAAAAAATACCAATGCATATTACAGTAATCAAATATAATGGTATTGTATAAATATGGTGTAAGGGAAACAGGATTTATTTTTAAATTTATGAAACATTTTTGAATAAGAAATTTCCCTCTACTTAGTATTTATTTTTTATATATTCCCACAATTATCATACCATAAAAATATCCAGTATACTTTAAAAATGAAACAATATTTATTACTTAAGGATTATACCGTTATTGTTATTATTAATGATTGAATATATTCAAATAGCAAATTTTTCATCACAAGTACGGATTTCACATACATGGTCGTTCATCGAATATATTTTTATTATATAAACCAAAAATTAACCATTGATCATCAATTTTACCTGTTATCGAAAATACGGACCTAGTTCTTTCTAAAATGAGAAGAAAAAATAATTTATTAAACTTATTTATACGTATGCTACCATATACCACAAGTGTAGAAATAAATATGTTTAAAAATTCGGTTTATTTTTTATCAATTTCAATCTACTCTGAAGGGTATTTAAAAAATGGTGATAATTTTTTAAGTGTTGAAAGGTTTAATTTATGTATACATTTTACATATACCATGAGCTTATGACTGAACAGAACGATGGACTCGAATTGTTATCACAAAATTTAGTTAACAAGAGCTTCATACATCTACAGGAATTGATTCCAATTAAATATTATTTAATTCTTATAATGCACTTTAGAACAGTGTTTTCCGACGTGGGCCCCACGCCCTACAGGGGAACAATTTGATCATTAAAGGGGGCAATTCAAAAATAGCCTTTTGCATCTGGCTATTTAAATGCAATGCTAAATTGAAAGAAAAAAAACAAAATTTCAAATAATTGCTGCCAGTAAATATTATAAATACGTTTGACGAGACCAAATTATCAACTGGGTTTTTTGGCGTCATCAAATTAACCACCCTGAAGCAGATGGCAGGCTCCGCGTGGACCCACAGATGCTTTAAAATGTTGCTAAACAGCGTAGTTGTTCGCACCAGTTGCAACTTCGATAGTGTTCCTCACATTCAGTTAGAGTTAATTGGAAATAAGTGTCCTTAAAAACTGTTGTAAAAGTCGCGTTGATTTAAAAAATTTATACATTGTATAGATACAACCGGTAAGTATTTGATTTTATTCTTATTTATTTTGATTTTAGACGCATAATTTTCCTGAAAAATTTGTCAAATGAAAAAAATATATCATTTTGAAGTGACGATGTAGTAAATGTGTTATATACATTTAGATAAATATGCATTTTTTAGTTTACTTTTAATCTATACCCCACTAAATTAATTTCAACATATACTTTAGTTTTAGTTTTTAATTGCTCTTTTATATATTTCTTTTTGTCCATAGTAAAATGAGTGGTGCAGGCAAGAAAAAAGTTTGCCAATATTCGGAGGAATATTTAAAATTTGAGTTTATAGCGGTTTCTTGATGTCATGATGAGCGGTTTCTTTTTTGTCTTTTTTACCGACAGTTCTTGTCCAACGAATCAATGGAACGAGGTTGTCACGAGGCACATTGGAAGATGAAACATAATGCTCAAAGTAACTCAGATTTGAATAGCTTTAAAACAAAGAAAAAATTAACCAGAGGACAACAGTAAAGTCGATATTTACTGCTCACACTTCAACTCATAATCGTATGTTTGAGACTCGCTATCAAATTTCTTCATCCATTATTAAATCTGGAAAAAAACCATACTATGGAAAAGAATCAAACTGCCAATAATTAGCATTTCTTCAAACGGTTCTTGAAAAAGATGACAAAGGTGTAGAAGCTATACCACTCAGTTACAATACTGTTAGCAGAAGGGTAGACGAAATAAATGAAGATATTGAAAAAGAACCTGTTGAAAAACTGAAAACAAGATAATTCTCAGTTCAAATGGATGAATTTACGTTGATAAGTGTGGTAGTATTCATAACTTACATAAGATGTATTGATAGAAGGGATTTTGCTGAAGAAATGTTGTTCTGTAAAAGATTAGAAAACCCAACTACCTCAAAGTTATACATAATAAGCTAAAAAGAAACTACTTTGATATCAATACTGTACCAATGAAAAATATAAGATCTTGTGCTGAAGGTAGTGCTCCTACTACGGATGGCATGCAAATGAATGCTTTAAATTGATGAACGGTGAGAATCCAGAAATGATTATAAAGCAATGTGTATTTATAGGGAAAACTTGGTACCTAAAATATTTCGCCTGTTCTAAATAAAGTACTACATTCAGTAATAAAATGTATCAGTGCTATTAAAGCTAACGCCGACTGGTGAGAGTCTCTGGAAGTTATTTTGTGAAAATATTATATATTTATTTATTTTTAAATTTTTCTATACGCCATAATTTTATTTTGTCATAAATTTTATTAAATTCTTCGTGAGAAAAATGATTTTTGAGGATGAATTAAGTTCACACATTTGAAACTACTTATTTTTTATAAATGTTTTATTATAAAACATTAGATAAATGTTTTCGATAAATAAATATTTCTCTCCCAACAACAGCAACATCTAATCCGAATTTAATTGTGCATTATCAGGCATACTCCTTTAAGGAATATCTAAGTAAAATTTTCTAATATAAAAACTAATTAAAGACTTTATATTATCAAAATAATATGTGAGTTTATTTCATGATAATATTCATAAATAGATATTCAAGATAAAATAATACTATGAAACAGTTTAAAATATGTACATATTTTTAACTAAAACCTTCATTTATTTTTTTTAATTATAGATTGATTTCCACTTTCATGGAAACAACTTGTCTTATTTTTAAACTATAATGTGAAATTTTTTAATCATTTCTGATATATTTAAGTCAATTTCCAATTTATCGTTTCTGAAAATTTTTTATAAACTATTCACTTTAACACTAAAAAATTAAGATAACAGACATTTTAGAATATTCATAAATATAATTAAACTCAAGAAAAAATATATCTAAGGAGGAAATAATAAAGTTATTTAAAAAAAATTAAAATTTAAACAAAGAGAGAGAGATAAAAAGCAACAAAATTAATCTGTGTAATCTTTGTATGTGTAATAGTAATAAAATTAATTATTACCCATACATATAGAAAAAATATAAAAAAAACAACATAATACATTTATATATTATAATATATTGGAAAAATATTGCGAATATTAACAATAAAGTTTGAATAAAAAGCCTAACACAAAAAAAATTTATTTAGTTTATGCTATAAAAAATTATAAGCTAAGACAACGTTTCATAAAATTTATATAATTAATGTATTTTAAAAAAAGGTTTTTGTTAAATTTCATATATTTATTCCATTAACAATTTGGGATTTTTCGGGAGTTATAATATAGCTTTTCATAAAATTTATATAATCATATTTAGTGTCTATTTTCTATTTTTTTTCCAATGACAGATTGTAGACAGTTACACAACTGCAACACAGTCTATTAATCTATTGTTCCGTGATACCCGAGGAACCGGCCAGAAACAGCGACCTCTTAATGCCATAGAGACCCGTTTATATGGTAGGCATCATTTATCCTTCATTCACACACACGAGGAAAGGACAAAGACAGGATAGAGAGAGAGAGATAAAGTACATCCATGCTCGAACCGGAATTCGAACCCAGTACCATCCTATCCATAGTCAAGCACGCTGACCACTAGAGAAGTTGGCCGGCTGGCTATTTCCTATCACCAAATCTATTTAAAAGTTCGAGAGTTATCTTTCCTCAATGTAAATGCTTTTTAAATGTTAATAAAGGAATTTTGTTTTATTTTCTTCAAAATAAGATTTACAAATAAATAACCAATAAAAAAATTTTCTTTTTTTTTTCACCTTTTCTCACATAAATTTCAGCAATAAATATCAGCAATAAATTTCAGCAATAATAAGAGATGCAACATCCTTAAAAATTATTATTTAGTTTATTTATTTTTAAAGTGTTTTCTTTCCTAAAAAATATTTGTTACAGTAAATTTGACTTATAATGATTTTAAAATGATTTACTTCTAATCATTGACCGTTTTAATCAAAAATTTAAATACACGTTTCCATTCCGCTAACATTCCTGTGTGTATGTATAGATATGTATTAAAACAATGCTGTTGTTTTCTTCTAGGTGAGAATTTAAATTGCTTAATGAGCCTTGAGGGTATAGAAATTCTCTACTCATCCCATTGGGTGGAGTTAATTATCTAATCACAGTTTCACGCATATTTCTTCTTTGGTGGAATCAACTTAAGGTTCAGGGTCAGCATTGTTTGGATTTTGATCTTCAACATTCAGTACGAAAACATTTTTCTTTCTATTGTTTTTAACACTTCGTGATGAGGAAGTAAAAGCATTTAAAAATCTTATTTTTGCTATTCACGGATTGCAAGAAATTGTCTGCAGAATTTATCAAGTCTTTCCAAATTGCAGTGTTCATTTTAGGTATTCTTGATAAAATAAAAATGGTTTCACAGAAAAATTTTCTGATGTGCTTTGAAAATGCAAATCTTACAGATTCTCTGCCAGTTTGAAATTGTTAAATGAAGAAGTGAAAAATTATTACGGTTACTCACAAAATGTTAATGGAACGTATTTGTTTATACTCTATGCTCTAAAAGTTTCTTTTGATCACTTAAAAAAACCAATTTTATTTGATGAATTCTTAAAAGCTATTATATTTAAAAGCCACTTGAATTTATCAGTAAAATATGTGCATTTAAAGTATATAAATAAATATATGTTTATATATATATATATGTATGTATATGTAATATATATATATATATATATATGTATGTATATGTAATATATATATATATATATATATGTATGTATATGTAATATATATATATATATATATATGTAATATATGTATATGTATATATATAATATATATATATGTATAAATATATACATAGAAATACACACACATTACAAAACATATCTTAAATATTACTTCTTAAATTTTGTATTCATATTTTTACATCAGTTAATAAAAAGTTATTTATTATTCTCTGACAGGGATCTAGAAAAAGAATTCCATAATTTTCTGGCCCAATTTTTTTAATTACTACTGAAATTTATAAATTAATTGGCAAAGATGAAATTTGTCCCCATTTTTTAAGTTATTTAATTTTTAGTTCCATAATCTTTTAGGTAAAAATTTATATCATAATTTCAAATTAAATTGTTTACTAATTATGATTTAAAAATTGAGCAATTCTTATAAATTTAATGATGTTGAAATTGAATTGATGGAATCTAATAATGTGGTTAATATTTGGAAAAATTCATAAATTCATTTAATGTATTAAAAATCCAAGTAAGAAATTTAACTATTTTGAAAATTGCTATATATATATATATGTATTATATATATATATATATGTGTGTATATATATATATATATATATATGTATATATATATATATATATATATATATATATATATGTATGTATATATATATATATATATATATATATATATATATATATATATATATATATATATATATATATATATATATATATATATATATATATATATATATATATATATATATATATATATATATATATATATATATATATATATATATATATATATATATATTCAAAAACAGCTTATTAACAGATGAAAATGAAGACCTGTAATTAATAAAATAATTAGAAGCATTTAAAAAGGATTGGAGAAGGAAGGGAATCTACTTACTGGGAAGCAGTAAGATTTTAAAAATATTTCTTATAATGGAACGAAAAGAGCAAAACAGGCATTCGAATTTTTTTAACAAAAATGATTCTCAACTTAAATATTATCATAGTTTTTAATTCGTTAATTTATTAATAGTTGTTTTCTTTGCTTTATAGTATACATTTTTTTAAACAAATAATGAAAATTATTTTTTTAAATAATTTTGCAAAATATTACTTTTTTAATTATATGTTTCTTAACTTCAGATCGTATCATGTTAAGTAATAAATAAATAGTTAACACAAATTTTATATGAAAGCGTATTTTAAAAAAATCAATCAAATAAAAATTATTCTTTTTTTTTATATTTTATTAACAACATTTTAATTTCTGAATTAACAAAATTTTCGTACTCTTTATTTGTGACTTAAGTGTACAGTTCCTTTTTGCTAAGTATTTTTTTACTTTTTAAATATATTAAATCTATTTGAAAAAAAAATTATACATTATAGAGATAATTAGTTTTTTGTTACAAGAACATAAGTATATCATATTAAAATACACTTGCCCTATATATGATAGATTATATGTGCAGACATTCTTATGGTATTTTCAATCTTAAAGTTTTTAATTTAGTAATATCTCATTAAAATGTCAAGTTGATTTAATGGCAAATTAAAAGTACATTTCATACTCTTCCTTACTTTTTGTAACTTTAAAATGCAATTTTGTTAATGAAATATATTACTAAATTAAATAGTTGTGTGCAGTTTCAAGTTCACAGGATTCTGATAAGAGGCCATTTATTTTTCTGCACACAAAACAAAAATCGTGTTTTTTTTTATCGAAATGTTTCCTATTTACATAAGACTGAAAGACATTTATAAACATAACCCACTTATTTTTTTTTTACTCAGAATGTTTTGTCGCTTTTGAGGTCAAATTAATCGGACATGCCCAAATTAAAGAAGGACGACTTGCCATCTTCAGTAATCACAATGGGTGAAACAGAAAGTATTTGAAGCTTAAGCAATCGATGAAAAACATGCATTCCTCTTTGGAAATGAAATGGAACAGATAATTCATTGTCTCTTGTTCTTATTTGTTTTTCTTTTTAGTTCAGATTATTTTTATACTTCTGGATAAAGACACGTTTGATATACGGTCGTCTTTTATTCACGAGATATTGTTCCAGTTGACGTAAGCCCATGCTGATTGTTTTCTCCTATAGGTATCTTAAACATTTTCAGAAAAGTTTATCTTCAATAAATTATCTCATTTCACAATATACATACTGATTTTATATTATGGAATAGAATCTATTAGATTTTCAAATAGCGTACGAAAACTAGTTGTCCCTTGAAGTATGGTAGGTCGGTAAGAAAAGCTATAACTCCCATCTCTGGAAGTATATATCATCAGAATACACACAGACATTTAGGATATATATATATATATATATATATATACATATATATATATATTAAGTATTTTAGTTGATAAATATGGAAATTTTAAGTGATGTGCTATAACAAAATTAGTATGTAATATATATTTTATCTATAATTGCATACACACATAAAGAAGAGAGAACAGGAATTTAACGTATTTATATACTAGAAATTGCAATAACGGAAATTGGTTTCAAAAGTAATTTACAATTATTCCAACAAAGTTGATATTATATAAATTATATTCAACAATTTTAATAGTTTGCTTTTTAAGAAATATACTATAATTAAAAACAAACAATTTGTTTCTTTCGCAAATCACTGTTATATATATATATATATATATATATATATATATATATATATATATATATATATATATATATATATATATATATATATATATATATATATATATATATATATATACAAGACAAATATATTGTTGCAACACTTTTTCAACAGATAGTAGTTCTTCGTTCGAGCATCAAATTCACGTGTTTTTATGTCCACAGAATACCATGCCTGAGCTTTACAACTTTTTTAATCTTGTAGATTAGATGAAGGAGAAAAATGCTGGCCGATGGATATCTTTTCCACACCTTCAACATTTTTACTGGGGTTAAGATCTGGGATCTGTGGTGAACAGACAAAGTGTCGGAAGTCAGAGTGATTTTCGGCGAACCAAGTTTGAAAACTTCTAACAAGATGCATGGTTTTATAATTTTCCATTAAATTTGTGTCACTATCAGTGTAAAATTTTCCAATGGGCACTTGATTTGCCAGTATATCTAGGGTATTTTCTTACCCTCGAGGATTCTCGACCCACTTCCATACAGGAAGAACATTCCCATTATTCTGATTCTTACCAGACCCATGTGCAAGGCGAGTGGAAAAAAATGGATTAATGGTTTTGTATGGTCTTATCCAAATTCGAAGACTTCCATCTATAAAAAGAAAGTTTAGTGTTATTCATCCAACGAATTACCAGTTTCAATCCTGAGAAACCCAGTGTTTTCTTTCTCGACACCACCGCAAATGAATTTTTCACTTCGGGCAAATATAAATGTTTTCTTTGTCACAGGGTACATGGAAGTATGACGCGATAAATTCTATTATTAAATTTGTGCTTCTAAAAATAATAGAACAATTTAAAAGCTGAAAATATACGGTTGCCATCCTTTTCTCAGATAAAAATATTAAAACGTACTCTAAATGGCATATTCAAATAAACTAATCTGTATAAAATGTTTTTTATTAATTTGTGAAAAAATGTGGCACAAAGATATCATTAGAAACAAAATTATTCTAAGTAAATTTCTAAATTTTAATATTAAATAGTGGACATCTTAATAGTCTAAATTTGTAGTAAAACATGTTAACGTCTACCGCATAAATTGCTTTTCGGGAGTTATTTGCACTGATAATGCATTTAGGGTTGCAAAGAAAGACAGGAAATCTCCTAAACATCCACCCCGACACATTTTTATGAAGAAAGCAGATGCATACCATCCATCCTTTGTTATTCAGTATAGTCTATGATCAAATCCGAGATTCTAGTTATTCTAGTTTAGAAACTATTTTAATGTTTTATTTTTATAAATTAAGTCATTCATCGAGTAAATCAAATTACAGGTATATTAGTGAACGATTTAATTTAGACAAGGGAAATAAACTATAATATATGGCCAGGTTTTAATATGGAGTAAATTTAAAGCAATATTTTCTTGTTAGAATTATGTATAATGAAAAAGCCATGCAATTTTCTTTTCAATTATTCATATTTAGAGTTTTCAAGGTCAAAGAATATAACTCGTTCTTTGGAGTGAGATGTTCCAAATTCAATCCTAATCTCAGTATAAGAATAGGTGTATTATGTTGCGCCTTTTCATTCTCCATGTTTGTCATTTGAGACGATTAATTGAAAACTTTCTAGAACATTCTTTGCTTATGATATACAAACATATCCCTCGATCAATAAAAAGAGGAGTCCACATTTATTCAATGTTTATGTTTAGTATGTCTTGCAATAGTGGCACAGGTGCCATATAACCCAGGACAACAAATTCTGAAATTCTTTGGCGGATTTTCTTATGTATCTAGCAACCACGTTTATATTACGTCATAGATGTGGAGACCTATAAGAATTATACAAAAAATTTACTTTGGTAACCCTAGTATTTACGTCATGATACGTCTTCTTGGCAACATTTCTTCATTGGCAAAATAGTTCAGAATTTGGAACCATGGATTATACGGCACCTGTGCCACTGTTGCAATACTTTTTCTCTGCTTTAAGTAGAGTCTAATTTCTATGATTCTAACTTAAAGAAATGTTTCATAAATGCAATACTTATATATAATATTTTTGTTAAATTTTATTATTATTCATTTAAAGTTTCTCATAAAAGTAAAATTAGGCATAATACTCAGCACTCTGAATTCCATAATGGTAAGTAATATTGAAAAAATATAATTGAAAATAAAAAAATGTAACAAACTTAGAATCAGGATTAAAATAAAAAGGGTTAAAAAAAATGATATGTGCTATAAATGCTGAACATCAATTAGAATATCGTCAGGTGAAATGTGAGTATATTTATTAGTTTTAACAATTATTGCAAAATTCTAAAGTGAAGATTTTCGCAAACTAATTTTATTCTTTTTTTATGAACTAGACTTCGTAACATTCTGTTTCAGGACAGCAATCGTCAGAATATGCTTTATATATAAAGCATATTTCATATACATAAATATATATTTCATATACATAAATGCCTAATGCTCAAAAGCAGTAAAAAAGCATATATTAAAATTTCAAAATGCATCAACACTCAAGTTAAAATATAAAGTAATGTCATGGTAAAATTTACAGTTGATGATTTGGTTTGCATTATTTAACCACGGTTTTCGACATTCATCAAAATGCTTTAACTTGATCTTAATAATAGTTTGTTAGCATTTTATTCAATTAGAAAACATGAAAATAAAAATGTTTTATTTATTTTTAGACTATAATGAGTTATGATTTAATCATAATTTGAGATAATACATAATTAGATATTTGCTATACGCATTTATTTTTCTTTTTCGTAATTGTTAAAATTAACTGTTCAATTTCATAAAGTAACACTTTAAGAAACGTATTCTTAAATTTTATAATTTTCACTCTCAAATCTGTTCTTAAAAGTAATATTTTTATTTATTTCTGACTGAAAAGACAACAGAGGGACAACTTACAGGCACAGAGAAATAAACTGTCTTGATGGGAGCCGGGATTTCTCTGAAGAGCGATTCTATATCAATATTTCACAGTTAGCCTGGTATACCACAGGCTTAAAATATTTTGAACTATTATGAATATTGCTGCAAGTGTTGCACAGACTTAACGGAATGAAAGAAGTTCATTATTCAATTCTTTCAATTAGAGAAAAAAACTTTAAATACTTTAAATAATCTTAAATGTTAAGAAATTGTTTTGAATAGTGAAAATTTCTTTATTCCCAAGAACTCCAAAATTTTCAAATTTTTATTATCACTGTGAAAATTTTTATAGAGAAATAAAAATTTTTTTAAAGTATTAGAACATTCTCATTTATTGTCTTCAGGATGGACATTTATAGATTGGGGATTATATTTAGCAATTTAAAAATAAAATCCAGATATTTTTTTTCCTAAATATCTGCTTTGGCAGATGTGCATACAAAAAGTAGAAAATCAACACATATTGTTTATTTCCTATAGTAACTACAATTAAACTCATGACCTTCTACACTGTAAAAGAAGATTCTTCAACTATGTTATTGTAAATTATAACGGAATCGAAATTATGTTTTAATTAAACAACAATTGAGGAAAAGCAATTGTTTAGTTAGATCCGCAAAACACTATTGTTATCAGAATGCATTATCAAATTTAAAAGTCCGTCAAGAAAGGATTGTTACATTTCTTTGGATTGTATACTTTTTTATTCGTTTAAAGATAATGCTGCTGTCTTCCTTTCAATCATAAATTGTTATTTGGAACCGAAGCATGTTCGAAGAACCCGAAGGATATATTCTCGGCATTCCTACCTTCAGCATTATTTCAAGAGATTACATTGTGTCACGCTGTAACAGGCGGGGATTTACACGAAAAGGAAAAGAATAAAAGCTCTTTTTTCTAACTTATTAGGTCTTTATGCAAGAAGAAAAGAAAGTAGTGTTGGACCAGGTTTTTTTATATCGATTTGTTCATAACGAGTCCTTCTTTACTCAATTATATTAAAAAAACGATACACGTAAAGGTCTTTGATATGATGAAAAGTACCAAAAATCTAGATTTTTCTGACAGTCGAAGTCATGTCATTTATTTTTTCCTCATTTCTTTAACATTTTTAACAATAATGTAAGTTATTTCTTTATGCATATCACTATCTAAATCACTATTTAAATCAAGTATTTTTATTGTAAAACTAGTTGACAAGCAGTTTATAGCTTAAATTAAATTTTGAAAGTGATCGAGATCCAATTTTATATCAATTATTTAAATATGATTTAATACTTACTATTGAAATTTAATAAGGGTAAAAATTTCTATAAAGTAAAATTTTAAAAAAAATTAATTAAATAAAAAACAAAGTAAAATTTTTATTACAATAGGTAAAAAAATAAAATAAAATAACTTAAACTGCAAAAATTAGAAAAGGTTTTTGAGGAATTAGCAAGGTATGTTTCTAATAAGAAAAAGAAACATTTTGAAAAAGAATTAAGTTATGACGGAAAAAAAGTTTGGATGAGATGATTCGCGAAAGAAAAAACCTACAAACATTCGCGAAAAAAAAACTTTGATTTTTATTCACACATAAAATTATTATACGTAGTAACTCATATATTTAGAAAACAGAAAAACTCTTATTAAACTGTTTGGAACTAGTAGTATAGCACCCCCATTGGTGACCATTGCGACAGTTTTTCGTCGCCAAGTTAACTTGATATGTTTTTTTTTTTTTTTTTTTTAGTAACTTCTAATTTTCTTCCAATTCAATATCCAAAAGCACTTTTCTTTCCTTAACGAATTTTTCTATCTGTTTTGTTATTGATAACACTTATTAGGTTACTAAATCGAACGGGAAATTTCCCTAAGTTCCAAAAATAAAATGAATAAAAACCTGTTCTTTTGGGCTTAGCTTCTCTCCAAAACCACCACTAAAGGAGATAAGTAAATCACAATAATGGACTTACTTCAGATGACGTCAAGCTCATATGTTCGATGATATTTTTAGCTTAATGTATCTGTTTTATAAACTGTGTTAAATTTGAATATAATAGGTTACAAATAGTTCTGGGGTGATATTTATTGCACCATTTTGTTCGTTTGTCTCTAATCCATGCATGATAGCTTCTCATTTCAATAAATAAATTTTGTAACTCATTACTTTGGTAAAGTAAAATGGTGACTCAATTTAAACTACAGAGTTATTTTGGCAAAAAAATTATTGACAATTTTCAATGTTACTATATAAACTGTGTGTGTGTGTGATTTATTATCATGTATACAATTCCTGATAAAACGATTCTGACTACAAATTAGTTTTGCTTGGTAAAGTATTTTTTTTTTTTTTTGTCAAAATACTATTTTTCATTTATTTGCAGAAAATACTCAGTTTAGTCAAACGGAAAAGAATCTGCCACAGTTGTCTTATTATCAAATGAGAAATTGCAAAAATAAAATTTTTCCAATGCCCGATTACTACTAGGATAAAATACTTTTTTACATAATTAATTTTAAAAAAAAGAATATATTTGATAGTTGATTGATTTGGAGAAATGCAATTAAATTTAAAAGTATGTATAAAAACTTTGAACTGAAACTTAGAGCAAAAACTTCGAATTGAAAGTAAAACAAAAACTTCCAATGTTGTTCCCACTGTAAAGAACCATATATGTCATGTAAAAATAATGTTAAGCACTAGAAGAGCCAAATCTGGCAACAGAAATTTTTTTAAAGCAACAAAAACTCCAATTGGCAATCAATTGGAGTTTTTGTTGCTTTTAGAATAAAAAACTTCAATTGGCAACTTAAGCTATAACCAAAACAAAGGACGCTAGATTTTGTGAGAAATATCTTAGGTGGAATATCATACTTATAATATATATCATACTAACTCTAACTATGAAACGCGTAAAAGTGTTTTTCAAAATTATTTAGATACATCTTATAATCCAGTAGTTTTCCCCTTCAGCACGTTACGTAGATTATTGTATTAGTTCGCTTTTCAATCATTAGAGGAATGATAGTTAAAGCAGTCAATTAATTTCACGTAAATATTTCTTTATGAAATTAACACATATTCCAACTTTACTTTAAATATAAAATATATATTCTAAAGCCACTTTGAGCGTTTTGGAAATTTCGTAATAAAATTGCAAAATTTAACAATAAATCAGATATTATATTATACGGTTTAAATATCAAACTTATGATTGTTTTAATTTCTAAATGTTTACAAAATTTAAAGCAGTATTAAATTAATTTCAATTTCAAACATTTTGTGGAAATACTTTATTTTTTCTTATAACATCTTTAATTTAATGTCAACAAATATTAATCTTATAATCGTAAAAGAAATTCTTGTAATAGGATCTCGAAATTGTATATACTATTACAAGAGTTTCTTTTACAATAATTGTAAAAGAAACTCTAGTAATTGTAATAACAAAAAAAAAATTAATATTCCTTTTTCCTTTTAGTATTTTATAAATTTAGTTTAATAACATATACTATATTAAAATGGAAAATATATGAATAAATAATTTAAAAAAAAGGCATTTATATATATATATATAATGGCTTTTTGAACTTGCTGAATTTAAGAAATAAGTAAATCTTAGAGAAATCACAAAATATTGTCGATATTTGAAAACCTACATTTTCAGTTCTCATTCTGAATAATTTTTTTTTCTTTTGTATAGTCAAATTTCCAGGGTGTATTTATAGCAACCTTAAAGTACATTAAAAGTGTCCTATGATTAAAATAATTCTTAAGTATTAGCAAAATTCATTTAATGCTATGGTTATGCATATTATATAAAAATGTTTGCATATTTAATTGGTATTTTATTAGTTCATCTAATATTAAGGAAAATAATATATATTATTAGATATTAATCAATGGCTTGAATTATGTGTACTATTTATACATATCGAATAAATACCAAGCATCAAGCATTTATTTTGTCATTTTTAACTATTGAAACTGATATTCCAAGACAACACTGATTTATTATTTAAATTTTAATAATTAATTTAGGAGTCTTATTTAGTTTTTATTTTATAATTTAAGATAGTTTTAGAAATCTCGATCATGCTCTGTAGAATATATCAAAGTATAAATCAAATATAAAGTTACTGTGATACATAAGTGATAATATATTTATTACAAAATATACATATGTGATAATTAAGCGACTTTCGTCCCAGATGTTTATGTTAACATTCATAATACAGTTCAACATTTATTTATAACACAAATGTTACTTTTTGTGAAAATGTATTAGTGACGATATAAAATATGTAAATTTAAGCATATATGATATTTTCAAATTAAATTACTGTTTTCAGTATAATAGAAATTAATTCTTCTTTGGAAAGAAATTTTAGATTTATAATAAATGGAAATATAATTTAGAGAAAATAATTAGTTAATCTTTTCAGTCAAAAGATTATTGGTCTATATCCAACTGATTAAGATTTTTTTTATTTTTTATATAGTGTGTAGATATTTAAAGCAACTAAAAAATTACAGTTTACCGAAGTAAACTGTAATATTGAGTATTTTGTATTACTGTGTAAAATAAAATATGCTTCATATAAATATATATATATATATATACTAGAGCAAAAGAATATTTATGCTCTAAAGAAACGAATAATCACCACTTTTTATTTCATAGGGACTTGGTTCTATTTTCGTGACAACCTGTTGCTCTTAAGTTGACCTCGTAAGGAAGTCGGATGTGAGGAATCTTTTCCTGGTGACCTTCGAAAGTGAACGGTATCGAGAGGGACTACACCCTCTCGGCCATCTCCCTAAACACGTGATTTCCACACAGCTTCCTATTGGGGCAAACCTAGATCTCAATATCATCGGTCAAAAGTATATAAAGCGAGGGGGATTGACTGTACAAATTATAACAGTTCCATTACAGAACTCCAACAGTTTCAAAAAACCAACCATGAAGGTGAGAACCAATTTCTTTCATTTATCAATTTAATTTAATTAGGTAATAACCTAATTTTTGCATATATGGTGATTCTAAACGCAAATTAGTTGAAAATTTTATCTTATTAACTATATTCATTGTTATAATGGTAATTTTACAAAAGCTAATAAAATTAAAAAGCATCCCTTTAAAAAAAATTTAAAACAATATATTATTTTAAAACTAAGCATTTGTCTTTAATAAATCTAGATTATAAAGCAACAAATGCAAGCTATTAAAAAACTAGATAGTGTTCAAAATTAAAAAGGCTTTCAAAACTTTTTCCTGTATTAACATCGTTTAATATTTTAAACGCTTAGAGTTAGGCAATTGCTTTGACTGAAAAGAAAATTCTCATTTAAAAATTATTTTCGAAAAGAAAGTATTTTTAACACTATTAAAATTTTTTCTACTTTATAAAAGAATATACTTTTATAAAATATTATATTAATTCACTATAAACTAATTCAAAATACGACATTTATAACTTTATTTTATAACTTTTTAGTATATAATATTAAGTAGCATATTTAAGGTATATAAAATCAAGTTTGGCTTAGAAAATGTATTTAGCTTCCAACTTTACCAGTATCTTCTTAAAAACTATAAATAAAATGGCAAAAATATTCTGATATACTTCAGTTAATAATAATATAATAATTTATAAATTATGTGCATTATAGGTCCTTATTTTATTCGCTCTCTTCGCTGCCAGCCAAGCAGCTGTACTTCTTCACCACCCAGCAATTATTGGAACAGGTGGCAGTACCCAGTACAGAAGCCAAGATGTGAGTAAGATTAGAACATAGATGAAGTATTTTGAAACTAATGTATAAGATATAAATTTTTAAATTAAAATGCATAATATATATGTTAAAAAAGGCTCAGTTTTAATTAAATTTTTAAAGTCTTTGTGAAATCAATTTCCTAGTAATCATATTAAAGGTTCTTTTTTTTGAGCACCATTCCTTAAGAAAACATGAAATTCGATATCAAATTTTCTTATCTTTATATTTTTCTATGTTTTTCAAAATTTAAAGAATTTAAACAGCAATAATGCATTAAGGTTTATTTGAATTAATTTTTTTGTAATTTGGCTTCATGTTATATGGAAACATTGAAATTTCTCAATAGTCTTTGATTGGTTAAAGTGATATACGCTAGTGTTTAAGCATCTCTCCTTTCTTTTTGAAAATCAACGTTTTCATTTTTATTTTTCAGAATTTCGGAAACTACAACTTCGGCTACAATGAAGGACATCTTACAGGTGGTACTTTCAGAAAGGAATCCGGTGATGGACACGGTAACGTAGTTGGTTCTTATGGATTGAGAGATGCTGATGGTCGCCAACGAGTGGTCAACTACGTTGCGGACGCTGCTGGTTTCCGCGCTGACATCAAGACTAACGAGCCTGGAGTTGAACCCAAGGACCCTGCTCACACTGCCATCAACAAAGCCGGCCTTGTAATCGCCCCTGCTCATGCTCCTATTGCTTATGCAGCTGCTCCGTTCGCCTATGCTGCTCACCATGTTGCTGCTCCACATTATGGTTTCGCTTACCATTTTTAAACCAGAATTTTAGTTTAATGCCATGAATAAATTGTTGCCAAATATAATCTTCAGTTAAAAGAAGCTAATGAGAAATGAATTTTTTTTAATTCTGTATTATCAACACCTGAATATTTATGTGACTTGTAAGTCAATTTTGTATTTGCCTTATTTTTATCAAAGTTAGTTTAAATTTTGTCTATAAATAACTCTTAGAAAACGAATAAGAAATGAAAGCAAAATTTTAAATAAAAAAGTTTTCTAATATTAAAATCTCTCTCTCTCTCTTCTGAACAGGGTAAATATTTTTCCATAAGTTAAAAAATTAAATTAAATGAGAAATAGTCTTAAAATATTGATTTTTCAATGATTTTATTTAATATAAAATTGTCTTATTTTATAAACAAATAATTCCTTAAATTATAAAGTCATTTTATTCAATTTAATTATTATCAGATGCTCTCTAGAAGATTAAAATGAGATTCAATTAATAGCTTTTTTATAATTGATTTTAAAATTATTGTCACTGAATTTATTTTGTAATCAAAAATTATAAAGATTTATCATTGCCATAAAGTTATTTATAATTTCATAATGACAGTTTGTATTATATGTATTTCTCAATAAAGAGAATTATTTACAGATATATTTTGTCTATGATTTATGTTCCTTGTGTACAGGTGTAATGAATAAATATGAATTCCTTAAAAATATATAAATGATTTTTAAATTTTAATTTAAAACATTACATTTTCTATCTATTAAACCAATAATCAATATAATTTTTAAATAAAATTTTAAAAGTATCCAGAAAATAATCAAAGTGGTAACAGAAAGTTATTTAACAGTTTGATTTTCTTATAAAAATATGAGTGAATTTCATTTCTAATGTCTTCATATTTATATCCGCATTATTTTTCAGTAAACAAAATTTCCTTTTCAAGAAAGCTTTATAACTAATCAATACTCACACAAGCAGTTCATTTCTAATGTTTTTGTATCATTTTTTAAAAAATTCATTTGAATTAAATAGGTTAAAGGAGATTAAATGTTATTAAATTAGTATGCATATTAATTTAGAAATATGCACATTTCAACATATTTATATCATAATACATATTTTTAAAGAAACCAATCTTTTCATATATCTCTATAATAATATACCTTAATTATGATAATTATTTAAAATCTTTAATCTTCCTTTTAAGGAATTAAGTGCCGACAGCCCTGCCTTGTGGTCAGAGTGCCTGACGCAGATAGGGAGGTCATAGATTCGAATCCCGGTTCGGTCATAAATGTACTTTCTCTCTCACTCTATCCTGTCTTTGTCCTTTCTGTGTATAAAGGAAGTATGAATGATTGTCTACCCTATAAGCGGGTCCCTATGGCATGTGTGTACTGAAGCAGTCGGACTCCAAACCAAACATGGTTCAGTATGAAATAGTGGGGCAGCGCACCCCATATTGTTAGCCTAGCTGGCGCAAGACAAAAAAAAGAAATTAAGTAATGTTTTAAATATAGTCTCACATATGAACTCGAAAATAATAACCATACATTAAACAACTTATAAAATTATGAAGATTTCAAAGATTTAATTTATAGTGACGTTACTTAATAAAATAAACTATCTTGATGAAGCATAAGATTTACAGATTTATACTACATAATTTCCAAACTCATCATTCTTCTGCTGTGACTTATTTTATCTAAAATCTTAATTAATATAAATACCGCGCATGCATATATTCTTACAAGTTTTTCTAATGTAATTATCTATTATCTGTTTCTCAACAACTACTAGATCCTACCGATTATATAGAATGCTATATATATTAAAAGTATTACTAATTATTAAAAATCATCTAAAGCAAGGAAAATCATGATTTTATTGTTGCTATTCATATTTGTGTATATGCAGAGAAAATGCTTAAATTTTTTATCATAAACTTAATTTTATATATTTTCTGCGTTTTTATAACAGATAGTGTACTTAAAATATTTTTTAATCATTATAAACTTGCATTAAAATTATATCAATGTACGTAGAAAAAAATAACTCTGGGAATCTTCTATTCGGTTTTATATTCCAGATTATTAAGATCCATTTTTCAAGTCTCAAGTTAAGTATGGACTGTCTGAGAATCTTTAGAACATGTCTATAAATCTTCTGTTCTATTTTATTATCCAAGTTATGAAGACACATTTTGTAGAACAAAGGAATTTCCAATACTTTCTAGTTCTTTTGCCTTCTATGATGTGAAAAAACTGCTCCACTCTTCTCTTTGACCTTATATACTCTTATTAATCTGATCTAGCTTAAGTCAAACCAATAGAAATAAATCACAACAGTTTTAAGTCTTGAGATCAGGGCTAAGTATTACTTGCTACAGAATGAAACAGATAGCAAGAAAAGTGTTGTTTCATCAATGCATAAAAGAAGAGTTCAAATTAAACAAATAGTAAAAAAATGTTTATTTGCTTGAAATACATATAAATAAAAAAATGTACAAAACGAGTTACATAGTACAAACTTTCAGTCTATCACAATGAGCCGGCACGAAGGTTATAGTACATCATCATCAACATTATGAGAATAAATAGCGAAGCATAAATTATGTGATAACGTTGTTACAAGGAAACTTGATATTTAAAGTATGTGTTATATTTCACTGTCGTCTTTATTGAATAGCTTGATTTTAAAGAGTATTGATTAAATGGATGTATATCAGTGTTAAGTCTTCAATGATTTTAAAATCTCTGTAAAAATCAACTGTTGATGTTTTTCGTTATGAACTTCTTTTCTTTAATTAATTACGCTAAATGGAGGGATGAATGATGTTAGAAACCATTTATGGAAGATATATCCTGGAAACCCTGCAAAGTAGGACAAAAATCGAATCAAAATTGGGAAGTTAAAGAAAAATATGTAAAAAAAAAAGTCAATGATAGAAATTTCATTTGATTAACAACCATATTTGATGCAATATCAAGCAATATGAAAAGTGGTACTAATTTGAGATTAATATAAGTCATTTTCTAACACGCGAAACATTATGAATAATATTATGGCTACAGAAAAATTTTGCTGAAGTATCTGCTGCGATTATTGGTTGGCTATTTAATATTTTGTTTCTGTAATCGAAATATTGTTATTAATTCGTTACTTATAACTCATCGACCATTTCTGGGAAAAACATAGCATGTCAAATGTTGCGGTATAAAGCCAAAGATTGCAGTTTAGTGACGGCATTAGTATTTTATATATTTCATTGTACCCGCTTTATACATCTTTTTGTTTTTAGCTCTTGCAAATTTCAAATTTATTATTAAAAATTAGAATATGAATTAAAAATAAAATTTTTATCATTTATTTTCAGTTAACTATATTATTTTATCTCTTATATTTATAAAAAATGTGATTAATATTTGCTACATTATGTTTTGACAAATGTGTGGCTAAAAAGATATACGGGGTAATTATTAAGTGTATTTTGGACCTCAAGTTTAACATTATGGACTAAATTATTATTATATTAATAATCATATATGATTAATCAAAAATTACTATTGAGTGTATTACTCTCATAAATTAAAAATATTTCTACAGCATAAAAATATGCCTAAATTTAGTACTTTAAGCTATAAAGGCCTTATTTTGATCACACATAATGTTAATCTCTCTATTTCACTCACTTCATTAAAAGGGAAACATTTAAAGAAAATCTTATTTTTTGTGGTTAAGTATTTAAAAGAAATTTATGTATTTGTTCTAAAACAGTAATTTTTATGGATTCCTTTGAAATTTGAAATCAAAAGCTGCTTCGGTTTGCATTGAATAAATAAATATATTAAATTCAACTTTCAAGCAACATTTAACGTATGTTTTTTTCTAAGATTTATTTTTCGTTATAAGGTGTAACCGAAAGCCTGAAAAGTTGGTTTTGGAGCTAAGTAACCGAATTGAGGTGCGGCTAACGCGATTGGTGAGAGTACATTTGGGTAGTTCCGAATAGCTCCCACATACCCTTTTCCAACTAGGTTATTGTAATAAGGTGCAGGTGGGGGTGGAGGCGGAGGAGCTGGAGCGGCGGCGAACGCTCCGAACGTTCTGACCACAGGTGCAGGCGCTGGCACGACAGGTGCAGGGGCATACACTGGAGCAACTGGAGCAGGAACTGCTGGAGCTGGTGCAACAACTCTTGCAGGCGGAGGTGGTGGAGGTGGAGGATAGTTGTAATAGGCTGCTGGTGGTGGAGGTGGTGGATAGGCTACAGGTGCTGGCTCAGGAACAACAAGATTGTACTGCGGTGGAGGAGGTGGTAACAGAGGTTTGGGTGGTGGTCCATAAACTGCTGGTGGAGGTGGAGGAGGAGGTGCAGCAACCACTGGCGCAACTGGAACAACTGGTGCTGGGACGACCGCTGGTTTGCTGATGGTTGCAGATGCTGGATCTGCAGATGCTACTCCAGGTTCATTCGATGTTACATCAGCTCTGAAACCATTGGCGTCAGCAACGTAACGTACGATTCGTAAACGTCCGTCAGCGTCTCTCAAACCAAATGATCCTACTTTGTTTCCGAATGCATCACCCGATTCCCTTCTGAATGAAGCACCAGAAGGATGACCTTCACTATAACCAAAATCATACCTTCCAAGACCCTATTTTATGAAAAAAAAATTGCACTATTTGAAAGAGTTCTTACTCAAAGAATAGAATAAAGCATTTTGAACATTCTATCGTATTAACATAAGAATAAGTATTCTATTGTAAGATTATAAAATAGCATATTTAATGATATTGTGGTAACATACCACTTGCTTTTACATTAGCTATTACATGAGTTTTAAGGATTCAACTAAATAAATTAAACGAGGATTAGAAAATACTAGAACATATGTGTACACACATTTTTGGGAATTTGGGTGAAATATTTTGAATGTTTAAAATGTCTTCTAAATGTCAATCAGAGCAGATAACTGAAATTGAGGAAATATTTAGAATATTCATTTAAATTTGCAATATTATGCATATTTATTTTAATTATTTATTAAATGATGTTAATTAGGGAATATAACCTTAAAATGCTCATAATATTTACTGAAGCTAAGTCAGATTTTATTTAAATGTTACGCATTCCTAGCTTAAAATCCAACAATCCAAATATGTATATTACAATAGTTTTTGAAATTAAAGGAAGAATGTGTGTTATCAACTGAATACTTATATTAAAACTTTAAAGTATATCGTATCGATCTACAAGAAAATTTATAAAATATGTTTGATAGTCAAATGCAATAACTAAACTGCAATATTTAAGGAAATTGTTTCTCTCTTGGAATACTATATATGTTCCTTTTATAAATATTGATTAAGAATGCTCTTAATATTAATTAGAAATGTACAATATTGTAGTAAATGTTACATTCATTAGATTAAAAATACAAGAATTCAAATCATTGTTTTTATAATAAATTTGTTGGAGAAAAAATGAGTAATTTTTCCATCAATCAAATATGTATATTTAAAATTTCAAGTAATATATTCTACATGTAATCAATTTTATCGAAAATGTCTGACAATTCAGCTTAAAAATTGAACTACTATTTCTGGAAAGAGATATTTCTTTTATGAATATTATACTTAAAGTTTTATTTTTAAATTTAAAAAATTCTTTTATTTCTTACATCTTGGTTATTAAAGGTTACTGCAGCACCAACATCATCTGGATTTCTTGGAGTAAGGATAACAGCTGCTTGGCAACATGCAATCAAGGTGAAGATTAGGCCAATCTAATAAAAGGGGGGAAATCATTAATCATGGAAATTATCAAACTTATATTTAAGTTTAAAAATTCACATTAAAATTCTTTGGGATATATTAAAAGTTAGGCCGTAAATAATTTAAATTATCTATTTTAATTATTTCTAACTACTCTTAAATTCTCAATTGCATGGATATGTGCTTTAAATTAAAATTAGAAAATAGAACTAGAAAGAAAATGTGAATTATAAGTTGCAAAAATAATCATATACCTGTTTATATAAAGGGATATCTAAGCATTTATTTTCTTATATACTCCTAGTATTAATTTAAAAACTTTTGAAAACATCTACATTTAAAGGCTATTGTTATTTTTTGGGGTAAAAAATGATTTAAATATTACTAATTCTTTCATCAATAATTTAAGAAAACATTTTTGAATGAAGAAAATAAAATGGGAGGAGATCATAACTATTCTGAACAACTGCTTATAATTTTGACATTTCCTTACATTTAATATTAATTTTTTTTTATATTTCTTTATGTTTAATATTTAAAGTTTGCCCATAAAATACATATTTCTTTTTATAAAATTTATAATATTTTGATCACAAAGCATTGAAATTTGTTCACATAATTTTACAGTGAATGAAAACAAAAGTGTTAATTTAATTTATTTAAGTGAACAGTGATGATTAGAATGTATAAAGGTAAGAAAGTACAACACTTAAAATGTCAATCACTTTTGATGAATATTAAGATGTAAATCAATTCATTTGAGAAATTGAGTCTACATTTTGATTATTTAAAACGTCATTATTTTTATTTTTAACTTTATCACTTATCACATTCAATTTCAAAATGGAAGATTCCTTAAGCTTTGAATGTATAATATTTCAGTTTTAAAATTATGGTAATTGAAAAATACACCAACATCATCATCATTCACTTTTAATTGATACATTAAAAATTTATTTTATAATTGTTTCTAAGCAATCAGTTGCAAAATAATTTTATTTCACATACTAATTTTATATTTAATATTAATTTTTTACACGGCAAGAGTTATAAAATATATTTATAAAAAATTTAATTAATTTAAAATTTAATTTACCTTTCCATTTATTTACAAAACATGACAAGAATTTTAGATGCATTTATAACAATGCTATATGTATATGAAATATTGTATTGAATTATTAAAAATTTATATTATTGACACTGAAATAAAGTTTCTTTTGGAGATATGTTTTAACAACATGAATTGGAATATGATTAATCAAATGTTCTATTTAAAAAAACCCAACCTGAGATTGATAAAATTAATTTTATGAAATAAATTTAATAATATAATTTACTTATTTATAGTACAATCTTTTACACAAACAAAATATTAAATATTTTCTTACTTACAATAGATTTAAGTATTTACTTGCACATTATTATATTTATATACAATTTTATTAAAAATTCTTTGATTTTGAACAAAAAATAATCACACTAACATTCTTTTAGTTAATTTAAATAAAAAAATTAAAACGAAATTCTAGTAATGTTTCCGAAATTCTATTAAAGTTAAAACTAAATTTTGAAAAAATAACAAGACAATTTTCGTCATTGAACATGCATATTCATACCTTATAGGTTAATACTGTACTAAAAAAAACAATTAAGGATATTTGGAAGAAAAAAATTAGTATTTTTTATAAATAATTGGTTTGCATATATAACAGATTTTAATAACAAATTCATTTAGGAGTAATTAGGAGAAAATTCCTAAACAATTTATTAATACATTTCAAAAAGTATCAGAAAAAGATAAATTAAAATCACCATTCTAAAAAAAGCTGAGAATATTTTTTTATGATTCAATCCATATAATTATTTACCTCAGGCTTTGCTATAGAATTTATGACAAATGAGTAGATTGCTTAAACCGATTCAAAAGTTGTAGTTTGAAACGTTCTTAAAATTACATTCCCAAAAATAACATGACTAGCTCTATACAGCTTTTAAGACAATAATTAAAAATATCTTAAACCTCAAAAATTAAGAATCTTTTAATATGTTTATTACATATGCAATATTTTTGACGAAAATTAATATTAAAAATTTTATAAATTATCAGAATTTCTAAATGATATAAATTCTCAAATTATTGAGTAATACAACTTAAAACGCATTAGAGCAGTTACGTCAATATTTATAATTTTTGAATCCTAAATATATTTGCATAGTTCAATTTATTTGATTATTTATATCGGTTTTTTGCTCTAGAACTTAGGTTTAATATAAATATTCTCACATTTCTAAACCTACTCAAAAAGTTTGCTCCGAAATATTTACAAGATTCACGAAAATTATAATGTAATTGTATATCTTACGGCTCTTTTACAAGCTTTGAATTTAGTAGTTTTTAATTAAAATCTAGAAATTTTAACCATGTCATGGCGCATTATAATACATCCGAATTGAGGTAATCCTTCAACATCGAACTCAGTTTCGTTCAATCAGAGTAGTGAATATCGAACTCAATTTCGTTTAATCAGAGTAATGAATATCCAAATGATTGACTAGATAGTACAGATTTGGAAGAGAAATAATCCAGAAGAAGGGAGAACTCACCTTCATGTTGTATGTGAGGCTGGGAAGTAGCTGAAGTGGTGAGAGACTGAACTGACGTTTAAGATCCAAGGGGGCGCCTTTTATATGACCACTCTCCTACACACTGAGGAATGCATACGGCTGACGTGATCACGTGACTTATGCATCCAAATATATAAAAAAACAGATATATACTTTTACCATCTTGCATATTTTCTGTCAAGTATTCAAGCATTTTGGTGTCAGATCGTTAAGGAGAAGGTCGAGTGCATTAAGGTCCGACCTTCCATGTCAAACAACACTCCACATTTTTAGTTTTTTAGCCGGCTTACCACTTTCCCATTGTGCTGCGTTCTGGAAAAGGGCAGTTAACTCCTTATTTATGGTCCTGTCCCCACAAGCAATCAGGACGCACAGAACCGACGCATTTTATCACCCATTGTAATGTGCTGCAGCCATTTCTGGGTTAGTGTTGCAATTGCTCCGATGTCCACACACAGAAGAAGGGTTTCTGGACTTGGGAGGTCTTCTTCCTTTTCTTTTTTAATTTATTTTTTTTTACTTCCTTCCTCAACATCATCATTCCTATGCGATTCTACTGAACAGTATATATTTCCGAACTCTAAACTTTTTTCTCGTTTTATCTTGGATATTTTTTGGTGAGAAGACTGTGCAAAGCTGCATCTCATGTAATGGGTTATGTGTGTGAAAGCGAAACTGTCGTATTTCATCAATGTTGATTGCTCGCTTCGATGGACAAAAAAGAAATTGTACAATTTTCTATGCATGCGACAATTGTCTTTGAATTTTTCCTAGCTGCAAAAAAATTAGATAACGAAATTTTTCACTTTTCTAAGAGGAAAAAGTTCAGTCAATGTATTCAAACTTTTTAATATGTTCATGGAAATGTTTTCAATTGGAAAAATATTATATGGGCTTAAAAAATTCAATCTCACTTTTTATAACCATGCAAAAGTTTTTTACAACTTGAATTTAGTTA
Organism: Latrodectus elegans; assembly: GCA_030067965.1. Taxonomy (NCBI): domain Eukaryota; kingdom Metazoa; phylum Arthropoda; class Arachnida; order Araneae; family Theridiidae; genus Latrodectus; species Latrodectus elegans. Next base: position 79,899,727 of record CM057816.1, on the reverse strand, counting down.
ATTTTTAATTCGAAAATTAACTTTAAAAAAAGCATTCACAATTCGTTGTAAATAGTTTTCTATGTTTAAATATATATAATAAGAATTTTTAAAACTTAATTTCATTACTATATACGTAAAATTAATTGTAAATTTATATAAATTTTCGTTATGAAGTGCTTAAAATATTGCCATCAAATATATATATTTCGTTATTTATTGATCATTGTAATTTTATTCAGATGAAAAGTAATTAATTATTTTACCTGTGCATTATCATCAAACATTTTTTATTTAAAAAAGAAATTTTTTTATTTCTCTATTTTATCAAGGTTTTATATTCTCATTTTCCTTTTACTGTTAAAACAGTAAAATTTTAAAAAAACTGTTACCATATTTAACAATATAATATGTAATAAAAACTAAGAAATATTTTATATAAATTTTATATAAATTTAATAGTATTGCTTTTTTTACATTCTAGATTTATTTATTAATAATATTTTACACAAGAAATTTAGCAAAAGCAAAGTTTAAATAGCATATTCTTGTTTTTTCCCATAAATTAAAGTTATAAGGGCATATTATTGTTTAAATATTGCAAAAATGAAAGTTAAGATTTTGATTACTTATTTTCATTGGTTGTAAGGTGTGATTATTTAAGTATGCATTTAAATTTTTTTTCAAAACAATTGGTTACTAAAATATATTTTTTCTTTGAATTAATATAAATAAAGATTAAAATTTTTATGGAAATAAACAGTAATAAAAATAGCATAGCTAATCTATAGAATTTAAATTTATTTCAGAGAAAATAGTTACAAATAATATATCTCGTTCTCTTTGAGTTAATATAATTATAATTTTCATGATGAATAATATGATTATAAAATCACTAAAAAATAAAGAAAAATTTAATTCTCCAATAAATTTTAACTTTGAAAGCGGAAATAAGACAGTCATTTTTTTTATTGTTTATCGTATTTGATAACATAAAGTTACACATTTGTGAGAAATATTTTATGAGGCAGTCAACAATGGATTATATAAATCCTATATTTCTTTTCTATTTATATGTAAATAAATTTATTATTCTTTATATCTGCCGGATTTTTTGTAGAAATTGAACATTATAAAGTGAAACTTATTATTAAAACGTTGGTTCCAGGCTAACTTGAAATAAATTACAGTTCGTGTCAAGGATTATGATTAAGTTGTTTGTTGTTAATTTTAATCATTATAACTTTAGTTTGAATTCATTTTAAAGTTGCTTAAGTTGAAATGCACACCGCTCTAAAACTCAGTTCACTTAAGAAATCGATACATTTTTATCCAAACTGTAATTATATTAAACTGAAAAGATTGAAAAAGGAATATATGTGAAATAAAAAAATTGCTCTTTTTCAACATTTCTACAATTTTTAAAACAAATGACAAAAGTTAAATGAATAGTGAATTTCATTAAAGATGTCAAATCTTGTTATTTTCATGTTACAATCTTTCTTCAAAAATTAGATGCATATTTTCCAATAAAAGCCTCAACCTACGTAAGATTTAAGGATTGGCACCTTAATATGCATTTTATTTATTCATTCAAAATAAATAAGTATAAGAATCTCCTGATAATAACCCTATCGAACATTATTAATCAATTTTTAGACTTAAAATTAACACTTCTGTGTTATAAAACATGTAAAATGCTATATATATTTTTATTTATATGTAGTCGAAAACCTATTTTAATTCAATTATATAAATCAAAAGCAAACAATTTTGTTTAACATGCTTATTAATTAGGACAAATTAAAGTGTGTAGACTTCCTTTCAATGAAAATGAAAATTTACATTTTACTTAAGAAATGCAAAAAATAATACTTAAGAAATGTGAAAAAAACAAGAACTAAGGTATGCAGCAAACATTTGTTTATTTCGTTATGGCAACATCACTAATGAGGTGACAAGGGAGATCATTTGGCTAATAAATTAAAGTCAGTGTTTGATTAGAGGTGGTATCCATAAAATCCAGGGATGGCATAGTTGTAGTGACTGTAGTGGGCAACGTGAGCTGGGGCTGCGTAGGCCACTGGTTTTGGGGCGTATGCGAAGGCTGGAGCAGCTGCGTAGACACGTGGAATTGCTGCGTAAGTGCTTATGATAGGCGCTGGAGCAGCAATCAGAGCTTTGTTGATGGTGGTAGCGGCTGGGTCTTTGGGTTCAACTCCTGGTTCATTGGTCTTAATGTCAGCACGGAACCCGGCAGCGTCAGCAACGTAATTGACCACACGGACTCGACCATCAGCGTCTCTTAAGCCATAAGATCCGATCTTATTACCAAAAGCATCACCAGCCTCTTTACGGAAAGATCCACCAGATAAATGTCCTTCATTGTAGCCAAAATTATAGTTTCCGATGTTCTTAAAATAAATACGAACTTTTTACAACCAAAATATCATTAAAATAAAGAACAATTGAAAGTTGCACTGGAAGCATTTTATTAGATTTAATTTTTAAAGTATTATCTCATCAATTAAAAAATTATCCCTTTCTTATTGTAGTTTGAAAAAACTTAAAATAATTTTCTGTCATTAATTTGCCATTATTTTTAATTTTATGATGTCTATATAATTTAATATAAATGGCTATAATATATAAAAATATTATTTTAATTAATAAAAATGATTATATTATTTATAAATTGTATCAATTAATAAAAAATGACTTTATATTAACATTTACAATGAAAATGTTTGTTCATATTAAGTATTATTTTTGAATTGTGAAAATTAAAAGAAAATTGATGTTGAAATAAATAGTAAATAAAATGATAAGTAATATATGTATCAAATACTCTTTATATTTCTAACCTATTTAAAAAGAACTTAATAATTTTGAAATGAAATATGTCCTATATAATTCTAATTATTGATCAATAGCTTACGAAACATGAAATGAATATTTCACTTTAAATAAAAAAATTCAGTATGCTTACAGAATTGCTAAAAAGGTGAACCAAATTTTTTAGACGTTTAAAAGAAATATACCTATAGATCTGGCATTTTTAAAAAATTAAAAGAATAAATTAAAAAAATATGTAATATGATTTAGTTATTTAATGATTTATTATCCTTGCGGTACATAATACGTATATACATTTTCTTAATAATATATACATTTTATACATTATTATATAATTTACATTTTATGTATGTATATACACTTTATGTAAGTATATACATTTTATGTATGTATATACACTTTATGTAAGTATATACATTTTATGTATGTATATATATTTTCTTAGAATACATTCGAAATAATTGTAAACATCTGATTCATTATGAATGAAAATAAAATAAATAGTTTTTGATGTATAATTAATCTGTATACTTACATCTTGAGCTCTGTATTGTGTACTGCCACCAGTACTAATTAAGGGTGCAGCACCATAAAGAACAGTTGCTTGGCTGGCAGCAAAAAGGGCAAAAAGAATGAAAACCTAGATGAACAAATAATTCACTTGTAAAAAGGAAAATTTCCATTTATTCTAAAGATTACTAAAATGTAAAGTGACATTTTCAGATTGTTTGTCTAACAAATAAATTAAATAAGTTTTTAAAACACTGGTGCATTTAAGGCTTAGTTAATTAAATTATATCCAAAGATTAGAGACCAAAATTGTATGATTATTAAGTGAAGTAAATTAAAAAATTTGATTCAGGATTTTATACATGATGTGAACCATTAAATAAATCATTTTATAAAGAAATCAACACCAATAATTTGTTTTTTTAAACATTAAAAAATTATATTTAAATAAATTTGCATTCATAATTTGTTCATCTCATATTTTAAACCTTTAATATTTCTTCTTTGAAAAGTAACTTAACTTTCTAAATGCAAAAATTCATTTCGGTTACTACTAATTTCAAACAATTTTATTTCATTAGCAATTAAAACATTTAGAATAAATCCTGCAATAGAGTTATTCTACTATAATTTATTATTCAGTATTAATATATATTGTACTATTAATATTAGCACTAAATGATACATATATTAACACTAAATAATGAGCTTATCATTCTGAATAGTAAAAACAATAAGTCATACTTAATGTGGTTCATTGTGATAAAAACAGCTGCACAAGATAATTGTGTCATCGAAAAACGATTATAATACGCATAAGTATAGAACTTTTATAAAAAGAGAGAGTAGTTCAAATAATAATATTAAATAAATAATTTATCAAAGTAAGTAAATAACAGCTTTAAACTTAAATGTAATTTATAAACGCAACTATGGTCTTTAAAGTTTTTCTATTTCAAATTTTATATGAAACCTTTAAAATTTTACAAGAAGAAACCTTATTTTACTTTTTAATATGTTTCAACTGATTGTATGTTCCAATATTATTTATAAAATTTTATAATAGTGTTATATATTATTTTAAAAATTACTAAAATTTTGAAATCTAGAAAATATTACTCTAACTTAGAGAAAAAAATATTGTAAGAAATTTTAACCAATAAAATATCTTCTAAGCAGTTTAAATAAAATCGTACTATTATTTATTACTTTTACCAAATTGATGTATTTTAAATAAATAAAATTTTAAATTTTTTAATGGAGGAAGTATAATTTTTAATTTTAAAATAGATGCGTGAAACAAATTAATAATTTAAAATATTAATAAAAGTATCAGTAGTATTTTTTTAAAATTTTGACGCAAAGTGTAAGTTGTTTTACCTGCATGGTTGTTGATATATCGTTTCTTAGAAACCGACGATACTCCTGGCCTGTAGTAAACTCATATTTATACTCCTGGAATTCTTAACCAATTAATGTTTACAAGGTCTTACGGTCATCATAAAACCCGATAAAGGGAAAAAGTCCTCCAATAATTTGTAATCAAAACGCTTGTGGGCAAAACATTTTCTTGAAGGGTGGAGTTGGCTTTGTATTAGTATAACTGGAAGGTCATATTTTTTTAAGAAATCCTTTGTGATGAAGACTTGTTAGAAGTGAATCAACAGAAAGGTAACACTCTCTTGTTTTTTTGTAAATGTAACAGAATGTTATGTATTAAACTTGTTTTTAAGGTCGTTTCGTCAAGATATACGCTTCTGGTACGTTAACCTTATTTATGGTGATATTTGTTGATGACGTACATTTCCAAACCCTTCTAGATAATAAATCGGAAAGTATTTTTAATACGATGATTTAATAGACAGTATAATTAACTGCAACTTTCGCTGTAATCATTCTTGAAATTCCGATAGAGATCTTTTTGTTGAAAGGAAAAAAGAAAGAGGGAGAAAAAAAAATTTTGTATATTTTTTACTGACATATTTTTTTGAAATTATTATGCTGCCAATATATTTATTCCATGTGTGAATTATAACTTCAATATATCGCTATATTTTCAAAAAAAATTAAATTTAAAAAAAACTGCAGATATTAAGTTTTAGACCATTGATTGAAAAAATGATTACAATAAATCATGCGTTCTTTTCATAATTATGATTAAAAATGCACGAGAAATAATAATACCGTATTCCTATATGTAAAGTTTTGATATATCATTATTGAAATTTAATAATTTTAATGAGAATCCGCTTTTTATCAAATATTTAACAAATTTAAAATTGCGCAAAAGCTATACACAATATAAATATCTACCTACAACAACTTTGAATAACATCAAGTTCAAAATGAAAAATGCTACAGAAGCTAATTTAAAAAAAATTAGTTTTAATTTGGTGTGAGACTTATACTTGTATATCATTAAAAATTGCAATTGATTTAATTGATTGAAGAATAATTGAGTAAAATCATATTGACTTGATTGAGAGAGATAGAATGCATTTCTACAAAGCGAAATTTACCGATTTGATCTTAATTACTGTTTCATAATAAGAGATTAAAAGACACAAACATTAAAGTGTTTTTTCTATTAAAAAGAAATGCTAGTTTCAGTTGTTTTCTTAGATATAAAAAAACTTTAATAAAAGAAGCTTTAAAAAATGTTTATTAGAGATTTTATAATACCTGTGCAAACATATTTTTCAAAGCAAAATAATCTAGAAATTTATAAAAGACATTCAATCTTTGATTTCCAAATCTTCTGGAATCCACATTTTGTCAGAACTTGTTGTACAATATATTCTTGGTTAGTAAAATATTCATAGATAAAATGAAGATAAAGAGAATTTTTATTCAAGAATTTTTATCTGAAAAGCATAAAACTGTCAATAATATTATATTAGAAACCATGAATTGATCTGAGTTATTGTAATGCTTGGGCTGCAACTCTGTAAGCTATAATTTAGAATTTTATGAGAGTATTTTTAGCACATTGCATAAAATAGTGAAAATTTATTTTATAAGATGTCTAGTTCCAAATAAGATTGTTTTAATAAATTCAACATAAAATATAAATTTTTTTCTTGATTATTTTAACAATTTATGTAAATTTAAATAATTAAATAATCACAGGTCTTGAATATAGCCTGCATTTTTATATTAAATTAAAAAACAAAAAACTAAACTTTTAATAATTGATGATTTAGGAGTAGAAAGTGAAAAATTCCTGCTATTTCTTATAAATCTAATTTTTAAAGCTGTTTAAAATTTACGAGTGTCATTCTGAAATTTTTGAGATACAACTAGGTTTTTAAAGTTATACTTACAAAATTTTAGGTGTGTTCAAAGTAGTCCTCTCCAACATCAATGCTCTTTTGTAGACGAATTTTCCCCAGATTAAATGCTTCAATCGATTCATTTCTTGGAATAGATTAAAAAAATGCATTTATAGCCACATCAATCTCTTCTTCTGAAGGAAAACGACGTACACGTAAGTACTTTTTTAGATTAAAGAATAACCAAATGTCGCACATAGTGATATCAGGTGAATGCGGCGGATGTTCGATCACTTTAATTTGTTTATGTTTAAGAAACTCAACTGTTAATCCGGCTGCATGTGAAGATGCATTGTCAGTGTGAAGCATTAGTCCTCTAAACATTCAGTTCTTGTAGAATTTCTGGAAGACAATTAGTGGTATACCAGTTTGCTATTACTGTCTTCTGTCCTTCCAATTTGATGGCTTTGACCAATTCCGTACTCTTGAAGAAAACGGTATACATCACTTTTTTCAGTGCGCGCTGTTTTTTCACCATAGTCGATGTAAAATCATCTTCAAAGACCCATAATTTGGTTTATTGACGTGTTGGAACATCAAAAAACGGTATGTATGTTTCATCACCTGCTACAATTTTAGAAATGATGCAGTGGCCACCATCATTTAGCAATTTAAGAGTTTATTTACTGATTCTGACACGCTCTTCTTTTTGGTGCTCAGTTCGATTATGGAGAACCCAACGGCAAACTAATTTTTTCATATATAATTCTTCATGAATGATTTTGTGCATGGCTGCAGATCCAATGTTAAGTTATTTCTGTATAATTTGATGGGTACAGCGATTATTATCTATTAACATTTTTCGTATAGCAGACACATTATCCGGGATTTCTACCAACGGGGGCCTTCCTGTGTGGTCTTCATCCTGAAGAAAATTGCGACCTCTTCTAAATTCTCTAAACCATCTGAATACAGTAGCACGAGCTGGAGATTCATCACCAAATGCTGATTGCAACCGTTGAACGCATTCTTCTTGATTTAATCCTGATTTAAAATCGTAAAATATCATAGCGCGAAAATGTTCTCGCGTCAACTCCATTTTCTTTTCTGTTTAAAATTTATTCTATGCTAAACAAGTTGAAGTAAGTCAGTAGAAAATCGTCTTCTGTGTTAAAATATTTTGTTTTTATTTTGTAAGTTCTCGTCAGCGTGTATCTCAAATATTTCAGAGTAACCCTCGTAGTTTTTTCAGTGATATCATTCGAGAATCGTTTTTTTATTTTACATTTAAATAATTATTAACATATATTAATTACCTAGAGCATTTACTCGCTGTACATAAAGTTCTAAATTAAACTACTATAATGTTTAATTTGTTTGTATGCAATCTTATGTAATCCTTAATTTCCATATAATCTTAAAGTATATATAATCGTTACAAAAGACATTGCTGTAAAATCGCATTACAAAATATTTAGAATAAATTTACCAAAATACAACTAATGGCTTCTATATTTTATTATATATCAATTTTTCTTATAAATAATAATTTTTTAATAAATTTTATATAAAAACTGCAGTCCGTTTTTAAAATTTATTCAAAAGTCATTTTTTATGGTGTATTATTTGCAACATCAAGAATATATAAATATTATTTTTGCTTAGAATTATTTTTTAGATGATAAAAGTTATTTTAAAAACTAGTCAGCTAAAAATTAAAGATGTAACAAGCATTTGGATTTCAACTCAAATTTTATTTTTTAAGTGGCTTTTAAAAATCTTTTACTGATATATTCCTGATATATTTCCTAATAAAAAGCCTAATTTTATATAACTTAATAATAGTGTATTACATTTTCGTATTTTTGTTTTAGGTTTACACCTGACAAGCATAGAAAAAATACCGAATTAATTAAGAAATTCATTACCAAACACCCATAATTAATAGTATAAGAAATAAATTGCTTATAGAAAGTTTATTTTCTTAACTCTAATTTTTTAAGTGTTTTGTATTTTTTCAAGTAATTCATTTTTGATAGTTTTTTTCTTCATAAATTATAGTGATTTTATCACTTACAAGATTTTAAATATTATTTCTTAAATTATCTTTTGTGCATTCTTATTTTATCACCTACGGATTGTAGATATATAAAATACATTTAACTTTTAATTACTCGTTAACTAAATATTAGTTGAAAGGGAACAATCTCTTTTTTTAAAAGCTTATCAAGAAATTGCACATTGAGTTATCTTTCCTAAATCAATGTTTATAAGAGAATAATAAATTATAATTAATTGAAAAAAAATTTAAATAAACCTTCTTAAAGTTTAATTCAGGAGAGTTTATTTTTTTATATGTAATGTATATTAAAATAATTAAATTCCTGATACTTAATCTTTCACCCTTATTAAGTGTCAATTCTTTTAAACATTGTCAAAATATGTATATAGAAGATATTAATAAAATATTTAAAATTGCATTATTACAATGAAATTTATAGGAAATGAATATATAATTTCAGATGAAATCAAAATTTTTGATTTTCTTTTTTCAAAAGTAAAATTCTGAACTGCTTATTAAGAAATATCGATTTCTTACGAAAATAAGGAATTCCCAAATAAAATTTTGGAAATAAAATTAATTAAAGTTCAAACATATTGTAAGTCCCATAATATTTATAATTTCCATGTATCAAGGCAAATTTATTTTCTATGCAGTAACCCACGCTACATGAGATTCCAATTTGTCAAATAAATCAATGCCTTGTAAAGTTATCAGTTGCCAACATCATTTTGGTGAATGTTGTAGGGTGTGGCGGGGAAAAGCCGTGCGTGGTACGCCAATCATTGCCAAGATTAATATGGATGAGCCGTTTATCAAAGCAGTCTGGATTTCTTTTTTTCATATGTTTTTTGTTCGGATGATCATGTTTTTATGGGGTAATTCCCTCAAATAAGAATTTTCATGTATGACAATGTAAACTGACTGTACTTAAAGTGTTTTCACATTTAACGAACTTTACAAATGAGTTAAATGCTCTGGTGTTTTTTTGTGTTAATCGATTGCCACTGGCGTTTATTCAATATAAAACTCTAAAATATTTTTCAGAAAGAAATTTTTTATTATATTTAATTTTGGTAGAACTACTTGGGGTTATCAATCTGATATCCTTTTATAAATTTTTTGCTTAACAAAACATTTCTTTTGTTTTTATGGGAATTTCCTCAAGTAGGAGTGTCTATATATGACAAGAGAAACTATTTATGGTTTTTTTACATCTGAAAATTTTTTTAAACAAAGCCCATTCACTAGGAATTTTTATTTTTAACAGAGAAACTAATAATGTAATATGGAATGAAGTTTGTGGCATCATAATTCTAAAAAAGAATGTGTCTACGTAATTTAAATGCAAGGAGCAAGCAGAAACCCCTCCAAATCTAGCCTGCTGCAGGCAGAGACATCATTTCACTTAAAGGACATATCAACCATTGATTCTATCTGTTATTATCAAATACGACATTTCTTTAGCTTGATCGTAATGGAATTTAAGAACTTCAGTTTAGGAAACGACGATTCATTTGAAAATATTTTACTAATGAATTAAATTGCAGTTGAATCGAAATTTTTTGGAAGAATTCAATTGAAGTTGACAATTACTAACTTTACATTTATTCGACAAGTTAGTATCTTTTCGTAGGTTATTGCATTTAATATAAATTTGTCTCTTGAAACATGAAATTTTTAAATATTATGTGATTTAAAATCTTTGAATTTTAATTCATTTTATTTAAAAAAATTTTATTTTGCAATTTCTTCTTATTATAAAAATTTAAATCTATATTGAATTAAATGCTTTAATATTTTATAACTATTTGAAAAACACGCATTAGTTTATATTCGATAAAGAATATTCGAATTTTATTTTTTGAAGAAAATTGCTTTTAATGTAATTCTTTTTCGTAGAGTAAGAAAAATGTTAATTTTCCTCATACCTACATTAAAGCAATCGTACAACTATTTTAAATGTCTTCCTCAAACAATAATATACACAAAACAATTTCTATTTTAATCGAAATGTTTCTACTTTTAATTTTAAAAAAATATAATTTTTTAATCGTGAATAAGTTGTGTCAAAATTTATATTCTGTTGTGCAATCACAATTTTGATATTTGTGGAAATATATAGCTGTAGGAATTCTTCATTAGTAAGCAAAGTCTGTGCAAGTTCAAACATATGAAGTTGAACATAAGCATTAGTGCTAGTAGATTTAGAGTCTTGAAATGCAATAACTCAATAAGCGTTGAATTATTCTAAATAATTTATTTTTTACTACGCAGACATATATGACAAGTTTATTTGGCAAATCATCGCTAGCTTTCAAATTATCCGCAAATACTAATGACATAATTTGCCATTGATTAAACTGAGGAAGTAATGCAAGTGCGTTTCATATGCAATGCATGTTTATCGAATTCTGTAATTAATCTTTCTCTGGGCTTCAAGTCAATAGTTCTTGGCCTGAATTCCCACTTTATGTTATTATTTAATTAAAACATAAATTTTGTTTAAATGAATATCCTATGTAAAAAGTAATATGATGGTTATTTTTTACAAAGGGATCAAGTAATGAATAAGCAAGTCATCAGAGTTTTAAAATGTATGCGATATAATACTTACGAACGCAGTATTTTCACTCAATATGGTTTCCGTTTTAATTAAAACAATTGAATCAATATTATTCAAAACAATATTATTCTTATGTAATTTATAACTTTTTAATGTGCATAATCTACATTCTTTGATGTAACCCCTGTCTGAAATTCATATTAATGAATGCAGTGTTTGTGAAATAATAACTTAATTTCTAATAGTTTTAGAAACAAAAGAGGGACGGAATTATTTCAATGATCATTTGTTAGTTTAATAAAAATTGATTTTACTCAGTTTCACCAAGAATATGGTTTTAATTTATAAATATTCTCACCTATAACATTATTATAATTCTTCTTTTGAAAAAGGAGAAGTTTATTTGCAGCATCCATAGCTTTCGATATTTCCCCGATTCTAAGAATTAATAGCCTTCTCTTGGTTTATTTGGTAGATTGATGTTTGAGTAAGGCGGATATCGTTGGGCTTGAACAACCATCGCAAATTCAGGAATTTCAAAAAATTTGTTTCTTATGAGTCTTAAAAACAAAATGTATGTTGATAATAATACACTTTAAGCAGAATCAGGAGATTTAAATTGAAATAAAAACTTTTAAAAAAGTTTTTGGAAAATAAACATAGAAAATTATTTATAGATTTTAATAAGGCTTTTAATAAAATATAAACTAATAAACAAAATGTAATTAATTTCTACAACAACATAGTAACATTATTTATACAAAAATGTAATTCTTTCAACATAAATCCAAAAAATTTATATTGTATTAAATAATTTCTGTAAAGAATTTTATTAATTTGATTTAATGTTTATAAGAAAATATTAATTTTTAAAGTACAATGCATTTTCTTACTTAAATTGATGAGTAATAAGTAAAACGAAGTATTAGTTAATTTTTAGCTAGTAAAGTTAGGAAACTGCTGTGCTTAGGACCAATCGGAATATTTAATATGAAATATGCAAATAGTGCACTCATCGTTTAGAGTAATGTCGATATCCAAAAACATAACTTTACAAAAACTAATCTTCAAGCAAACTTTTTCAGATAAAACATGTAAATGAAATGTGAATTCTTTTTAATTTTTCAAATTGTTTCGATGAATATACCTGATAGTTTTGGTACAATAATATTTTTAACTTGGGTGTGCACAATTTAAAGGGAATTCAGAAATATAACGTTGGGACTTGAATCCATGAAGTTCAAAAATCTGACCTTATTTCCCATAGAGGACATAAATGGAAGAGGAACTAATAAACATTTACTTTAATTAGTCACAATTAATTAGAAGTTTAGGGATTTCAGTTGTTTTTGTAAAATAATAAAATGCAATTTTTAACTATAGACTGAATATTTTAATAATTGGAAATGACCAAGCATCTGTAGTTCTGGTTTACTAAATTTTAGCGATAAGAATCTTAGGTAGAATGATAGTTTCTATCAAATACTTTAAATATTACCATGAATATTATTTATATATATACAGCAGTTTCTGAAATGGAATGAATATTTTAAATTCTGAATTTAGAAATGATCGAAAAGTTCTAGTTCTTCCAGATTCACTAAACTTTAGTAATAAAAATCCTTTGCTGTGTGTGTGTGAGAGAAAGAGAATAATAGTTTCATCCAAATATATTAAACATTACCATAACTACTATTTACATATACTTATAGTAAAAGTTTGACATTTTGTTAGAATGGGAAACATATTTGATGCTAAACTTCCCGCATGTCATAGAAACATACATGACAATGTATATACATAAATAAACTTAACTAATTATTTATTGTTTAATATACTTATATTCAATCTTGCAGTATTTAATTTACTAAATTAATAGCAGCTAAATATTATAATATATGTAATCCTTCACAATATAAAGCAAATACTTTCCCCCCATGATGTATTATTTCTTAAACGGTTCTAATTATTTTTGGCAGTATTATTAGACATTTAATATGAAATAAAGAATTGAAATACAACATGTACGCATGTGTACTTATTGTAATGATTTCCCTATTTAAAATATTGTATACACTTAAATTGATAAATAAACATTTCCTTGATGTTAATTTGCGAAATTGTACTATTACTTGCAATTATTTCAATCATTTTAATGAGATTCATTTCTTTCACAAATAAGAATACTATATAATATATGAATAAGAGTTCATTTAAGAAATTGATAGCAAATATTTTAATAAAAGTTTTAAAATTATTTTAATTTGTTGTAAGAGTAATTACGCTTGAAAACTAAAACCTCTTAATTCTGTAAATGACTCCTTAATGAAGAATTAATGATTGTAGAGAATTTGTTCACACCTTTTACTGGGAATATTTAAACCATTATAATAGTTTAAAAATATTAGATAATACTGAGATGTTTTTAAATCTAACAAAATAATGCGTTTTCAGAGGTTATTCTTTTGTGCTTTTTAAGAACAACTGCGCAGTTAGTTATAATTCCCACAAAATTATATCCGTCTTTTTATTACACTTTGAATTAAAGAAACATTATAAAGCAAAATAATAAAAAGTGCAACCTTTATGAGAAATTTATCTCTTTGTTTAAAAACACTAAGATATCCCACCCAAAGATATCACTATATCTAAAACAAATATATATTATAATTTATGTAATTATCTTTTCCAAGCTTACTTTACATGGTGATTAGTGATACTCATCCTATAATAACAAACATCCTAATGACAGTGCACTTTTTTCCATAATTCACCATTATGAAATGCTTTTCATTGTCAATGATCATCTATATTGTCCTTGAAACCTTACTTTGGGTGATGTCTTCAATTGCCAGAGTACTTCGTTCACAGCCCCAAGTAAAAAAATGCATAATTCTCACTTTGGTCCAACGGTTAGTGCCCTATGGTGTGGACACTTCAAAGAAAAATACCATGAATTTTGACCTTACGTCCTACTGAGGACATTCGCCTGCCCTCGTGGGTCCATAATAGATTAGATATCTCCTGCCCACGTGGATGATGACAATTATTATCTATACGAGACAGTACTCGCCCATGTTTTTTATTAATGGCTCAAAAAGCTATATATACAGTTCGAAAATACGATAAGTTATCCCTGACGATTCGACGAGTTCCAACACAATCCAGCAGCCATGAAAGTAAGTTTATTACTTCACAAAATATAAAGCAATGCAAACAAATTCTTTAAAAAATTTGAAATTTGACGATATTAAAAATGATGTGGTTAAACTTCTGCTTACTTTCTCTGAAAAATCACTCTCATTTCTTTGAAATGAATTCATATTGGTTGATTCACCTTGAAAATTAGCAGTGGCGTATGCAAAGCTTATGAAATCATGACTAACTTGTTGTTTTTAAAAAATGTTATGCCCTTAAAAATTTGAATAAAATCAAAACTTTTCAAATTGTAAGTATTAATCCGGCTCCATCAAACAATTTTTAACAATTTTATCATGTATGTAAAAGAATTTAAAGACGTATATCTTTAATTTGAAAACAAATGTAATCAAATAATGAATGTTGAAGGAGTAACCATTATAAAAAGAAATGTTTAATAGATGAAAAGTATTTTTTGAATGAAAAAACTTAATTATATTTTTATTCATAATTTACAAATATTTATGCTTTCATTAATTTTGAAATATCTCCGTAAAAGTATTTTGATGTTTTGAAATAACTTTTAATTTTGAACAAAATACACAGTACTTTAAGACTTCAACTTTAAAACGTGTAACAATATCAGTATGTTTTCTAATGAAAGGTTTTTTTTAGAAAAGTGCAACTTTCCCATAACTTTTATTATTGTAATTAACATAAAATATTATCGCTGATATTTAAATAGAGAATTTTCATTAATATTTATTTTTATTGTTTTTAAAGCTTCTAGTTTGAATCTTAGTCATTAATGCAAATTTTTGTTATAAATACAATTAGAAATAAAAAATCTTCACGTAAAAAAACACACTTTAAATTTAAAAGAACATTTTTATAAAGTAAAATGTTTATTGAAATACGCTACTATTTTTTTAATTATAGTGATTGTCTATTTTAATAAACTTTGTATTTTATGAAATCTAAATTACTTAATTTATAACTTATTCTGAGTAATTTTTTTATAGGTCATTATTTTTTGTGGCTTATTGGCCATCTGCCACGCAACAGCTGTTTATAATTATCCTTTTGTCTACGGCAGTGGAACCAGTCAACAATACAGAAATCAAGACGTGAGTATAAGAATGATAATGACAATCCATTTTATAAAATAGTTAATCATCATTCTTATGATTATCAAGTAGATAAATAGTTGATTATATACATCATATATCTTTGAAGCTATGTGGTTTAACAGGAAAAAATTTATTATATGAATGTGATAAATAAATAAATACGTTTTTAAGATAATATATTTTGTTTTTTGCCAAAACATTTTCCAAATATTAACCAGAAACCTTCAGATAAGTGAATCTACAGAGTCATTATATTGCAGCTATTGCATGTAGTATTGATATGCTCAGATTTCAGCATATTAATACAAAACATACTAAAGAAGAATCATACCAGCATTGTATGTTATTCTATAAGCATTCACACTAATATTTATAACTGAGAAATTGCTTAAGGTTACTTATTTTCAGTTTTAATTTACTTCATATGATTTTGAAGATTCCTTGAAAGTTTATTCAGAATTTATTAAAAAAATATCATTTTACCTGATACTTAATAAACTGAAAAATCCATTTTTAACTATTATATAAATTAGGTTAATATAAATCAATTGAAATATTCTTATAAAATACTTGTGTTAGAAGTTGAGATTCAATCGAATATTAAATTTCACATTAATCAGACATGTAAATTCCTGAAATTCCACAGAAATTATAACCAGTACAATTTGTTTCTTAAAAACAGGAGAAAGGTATATTGTGCATGAAATTTATTCATGTACTTCTTCTTCAACTAGTTGTGAGAAATATCAACTTCCATTTCCTGATTTTTGTAGATTTGCTATAATTCATTTCATTCTCTTGTTTGTTGATAAGTTATTTCTATTTCATTCACACTGTTTTGAAGATTTCTCAAAAATTTATTTTTCTTACTATTTTTTGAAATCGATTAATGAATGAAATAATAAATTTCTCAAAACTATTATTTGATTTATTTCATCTAATACATTAAATGTCTTTATTTAATTAGAGTTATTTTTAATTTGAAATTCATACAGATATTTTTTAATTAGAAATTGTGTTTCGGTGGGATACGCGCGAAAAGTTTACATTAATCCGGCATTTAAATGTCTGAAATTCCATAAATTTGATACTCAGCTTTATGTATTTCTTAAAATAATAATAAACAGTATATTACGTACAAATTATACATGTACATGACTTTCAATTATACGTGAAAATTTTGTATTTTCATATTATTCTGGTTGGTGTGATATTATCCTTTAATTCTTTCATCCGGGGTACATCAAAAATATTAAGGTGATAGTTCCAAATATACAATAATAAATAAATTACTATGAAACTTAAGCACTATTTATAATTTTTTAACAGTTTTGGATAATTACTACACATTTTTCAAATTATGACTTATTTTTTTTTTATTATTTTAGTAAATGATGCTTGTAAAACCTGTTATGTTAAATTATTGACATCTATGTATTATTTGAAATTAACGTAACTACATAAGAAATTATCTTAACGGTTATAGTTTGAAGGGTCAAATTTTATTTTAATAGTAGTTAGAATAAAGCATTATCATCATATATATATATATATATATATATATATATATATAATATACTTTTTACGGTGCGTAAATTTCCTTTAATATTACAAAATCCTCTGTAAATGAAAGTATCATAACGTTTTTATTTATATTCATAATTTCAAATAGCATCTGACAACTATCTTGTTAAATTACAGATCAGTTTAAATTATAAATATATAAAAATTAGACAGTTATCAATAACCTCTTCTCTCAAACATTTTTCTTGTTGAGTTAACAGACACAATATTAACGCTATAAATTTTGGTTTAATATTACCTTGGTGTTTGTAAAAGCTTAGAATCAAATCTAACCCGTAATAAAAATTCTAATTACCTCAAGTGGCAAAAAATGACCATTGCATGACAAACAAATCAACCAAGTAATTTGCTTCCCTCATGTTGCTTGATTTGAAAGATACACTTTTGAAATAAACAATTAAATTGAACCATTATCTTGCTTTAACTTTTATGTTAATAAATTGGACTGATTTTTTAATTCCATTTCAGTCTAATGGCAACTATCAATTCGGGTACGATGTAGACCATGGAACAGGGGGTTCTTTCAGAAAAGAAAGTGGAGACTCTTATGGCAACAAATACGGTTCCTATGGACTCCGTGATCCTGATGGTCGCTACAGAGTTGTCAGCTACGTCGCTGATGAAGCTGGCTTCCGGGCAGATGTAAAGACTAATGAACCAGGAGTTGCTCCTGCAGACCCAGCATCTACTTCCGTCGACACAGTTAAAAGCATCAATAAGCCATTGCTCTACGCACCAGTTATCCATCATGCTGCCAACCCGGAATTCCCTTTACTTTATCAGGGTCTTTACACTGCGCCATCCTATGGTTATTACAAGGGATCTGCATTTACTACAAGATATGCCACTCCATACGTCTCAAGTTATAAAGGAACGCCTTATAGGCGATATGGTCACTACATTTATCCTTAAAGAAGAGCACAACTGACAACTTTATGGTCACCGGTTAATTTTCCCCATTATTCTTCGGTGTAATTGTTTAGTTTCTCAATAAAGTTAAATTTGCATTTTTTAAATACTTCTTTAAATTTCCAATATGTTTCTTATAACTTTGTTAATTAACTGGGAGAGTAAGATAAAACTTTAATTAATCAATAATCAACTTTAATTCTTACACAAGGAATTACTTTAATAAATTGTTAGATTTGCAATTGCTTTGTTACTTTTCGTATATTTAAACCATTTGGCCATTTACATTTAAATGCGCAAGGAATGGATTTAAAGTCTAATTTTATTGACTGCATCCAGTAGGTATACTTTTGTTTCTCTAAATGTATGTCATAATTTTAAAACTAATATCAAACAGGAAACCCAAAACAAGCTGACCTACTCAAAGAGGTATTATCTCACTAAAATGAAATTATGACAATGAACTTGTTTCCCTGCTACAATCATCATTTTTAAAAATGGCTTATTTAAAGCCATTTTCATAACTGATGGCAAGTGTGATTAAATATTAAAATTACTTAATTAATTTATATTTATTTTCTTTTATGAAAATCTACAAGAATTGATAATATTATACTTTGTAAAGGGACTATGATTTAGGTATTTAAGATTCATCGTAAGTGCTTAGATATATATCATATGAAAAGATATGGATATTAATATACATAAATATAGTTGTAAGTGGATAAACAATATTTATTTAATTAATATGATTTTTAAGAAAGGCATATGTAAAGTAAAAATATTTGTATACTTGGAATTTATTAGAGTGTTTTTAACTGCACATTTTTAAGGTGATATTCACTTTAAAATTATTTACTCTATTGTGAATTTCAAACCATTATTGTTAAATTTAGAAATTTAGTTATATGTATTTAAAAATTTGAGAGTTTCAATATCTTAGCATTTCATCAAAAAGAGCATTTACTAAACAATAATTAAAAGTTTTATTTCCAGTGTTGGTACAAACTTGTATTTCTGTTTCGTTAAGTAGGAAACGCAATTCAGCAAAAGCATTTTATGAGCAGTTCATTTAAAAAGTTGATATAATATCATTAACATTTATGCATGTTATAAAACCTTTGCCTACATAATCAAATAAATAAAACCATGTAATAAATTAAAATCATATAATAAAAACGATACTTTTTACACTGTTATCAAATGATATTTTTTACACTGTTATTTATTACGCACTAGTATTTCTGTTTATTTTTGCATTTATTTTTATGTAGGATTTAAAGATCGTCAAACAGTTATATTAAATATATATGTGATAGTAACAACAGCAAGAAAAATAATTATGATAAGTTAAATAAAATCAAATTATTGATGTAGTTCAATAAAAAATAAATTTAATTGAACATAAGGCAATTATACTTTTCATTAATAAAGCGTTTAGCAGATTTTCTAAAGAAATTTTCAACAACATGAATTACGGTAGACATTTTTATAAAAAAAAATGCCTACCGTGATTTATGTCATTAAAAAATTTCAACCCAATACAAGACGAACTTATCTATAAAGATATGCTCCTCTTGTACTGGGTTGGATGCAAGGCTCAACTGGTTTTTTTCACTTTCTAAGCTGATTAACACAACTTTCCAAGTTTTATTCAATTTTAACTCCAAAGCTGCAGACAATATATAACTATATATATCAAGAAAAAAATTCACTCATAATAAGAATCAATATAACAAGAACCATATGTATATAATATAAAAAATTTTAATCGTAAGATACATTATATACTTTTTCTTTTTAATATTTCTCTCATCTGCTTGATTTTTTCGACTTTTATAGGGCATTTTCCAATTTTTTAGAATTAATAGATTTGGTAAATGAAGCATTCAAATAAATATTGTTGCATTGATCATAACATCAATCACATATATAATTTATATATCTCATCATAGCTTTCCGTGTTACGTTAGAATAAAACAACTGAAATAATTAACCATATTTTTAAATTAAAATATCATGTCATGATTTAATTTACGTTTTGCATTATTTAATGTAATCCCAGATTATTCAATGGACTCCTTATCAGAAATTATCCCCGATAAGTAGGTGATTTTGTGACTCGAATGTGACATTGGAAAACAAAAGATTTAAATACAATTCCATCGATTCTTTTTCACGACATGAATGCTTGATATTGTCTAACAATCAGCTTAAAATTCGCAAGGGAGGAAACTCAGAAGATTCACGAGCACCCAACCTGATAGACATGCATGGAAAAGTCTGACAGGCAACAACATTCTAACATTGTTAATAATTGCTCGGGATCAAACCCGGGAACATTCGATCTTCAGACTCCTGCCCTGCCACTAATTTGCTGTGATCAGAATACGAGGATTTGCATGATTTTTTTTAATAATAAAATTATTAAAATCAATCAAAGAGCCTCATTCTAAGGACATACTAAGATAAATATCAATAGCCAATTTCATTATGTTCATAACTAATTTTATGGAATATATGATTGAATCATAAATATCGTTATTTAGCTCTTTATGTATGAATTATACTGATAAAAAACGTATAAAAATTATTAATATCTTTTGTATTTAATCAGCTCAAATGATTCAAATTAACATATCAGTTTATTTTGATTGATATTGAAAGTCTACCATTGCATTAAAAAATGGAAAAAAGAGAGCAATCATTGAAAATTATTCAGTTTGTGCACAAAAACTGTATCAGATATACATTTGCTTAAATATTTTTCTAAGAAATAAATTTTAACAATTCAATTTTAAGAAAATTATATCTTGTCTTTTTAATGTGATACTTTGGAACAAATAATTTTTTTTATTCAAAAAACACAGATATATCTAAATAAGTTTAAATATGTAGATAAGAATAATTAATTAAATTTTTAAATGAATATCTTTTTTCATTCATCATTTTCGAAAGATATAAAATTATATGATTTATATCGCTATTAAACACATTCACTTTTTCTTTTTAATGTGAAATAAAAATTTTAAATTTGAAAAGGGTTTACAAAAAATGTTTGCTCTAAAAATTAATCACAGATTATTTAAACTTTGCTGAAATGTTGATAATAATATAAATATTTTATGTCTACTGTATTTTTTTACTATAACTCTCTCTCTATTGCATAAAAATTTATAGATTAAAATACGGCTTTGTAAATAAGATGAATAGTTTTTTTTCACTATTTTATTATTTTAAAATCAGATATGAGACACGAATTATCAAAGGAAACTCTCATAAACCATAAATTAGAATCTAATAAATTCCTGTACAAGTAGTGTTTTTATATTTCTTTCTGACTCTTTGCTATACCTTTAAATATTATGATGAATTACAACCACTTTTTTTTCGTATATAACATTTAATATGGATACGTGATTCCTATTTCTTAAAATTTTACTATTTTTAAGAATTATTTTATGTGTACTAGTTGAAATATTTCTGAAAATAACACAGATTTTTATATTCCCTTTTTTAATATCATTAAATAAATGTATTTTATAAGCTAAAGTAAATAAGTTCCTTCATATTTTTAAATAAGTAAATTTTCTTGCAGAATTTTCACTGAATTTAATATTTTGATTACTTTAACATCTTTGAGGTAATTGCTTCATATTTTGTTCAAAACAATAAAAGTTTAAACTCAATAATAAATAAAATTCCAGATATAAATTTCTATTGTAGGCGCATTCTCAGTGTTTAAAATTTTCACAATGAATGTTTAGTAAAAATTACAATAAAATAAATTATCCAATAGAAATAGGATAAAACTACTCTTTTTACAGGAATAAAGAATTTGTAAATTTTGATTATATTCATGATTTATTCTTAAGAAATGTCAATGATAAATTGGTAAGGCAATGTCAGTTAATTCTCTATGGATTTTTATTATTCTTTGGGATATCATACAGATTTATTCTTTTGAATCTTTATAAAGAAAATCTTACCTAAATTAATACTTATAATATGATTATTATTTGAATAATTAATTCACTATTGTTACATGTTATAAGAATTCAAATTTTCTTATCATTTGAACTAATTTTCTTATTCAAACAAAACCAAAGAATTTACAGACCACAGTAATCCATTTTAATTAAATTAACTTTGTTTGATTAAAGTACTTTATTTTAATCTGCTTTCATAATATTTATACCAGGAAATTTTCCGTGCTACAGAATTTTTTCCGTTTTTATACATTGTTTAATATTTGATTTCTAGAAAATTTTATTTCATCATTAATTTTATTAATACCAGGAACTTTCTAGTTCATCAGTTATCGTAAATGATAATGTGTTCTTGTATAGAATATCCTAGAACAAATTTAAGATGAATAATTACTTATTCTCCTTAAACTTGTTCAATCACTTTCACAAAGCATATTTATTTTTAAAACTTTGTTTCTTTGATAGAAAAGTGTTTCATACTTTTAGCTCATAAATTGAAATGACATTTTTTGATAATTGATAAATTTAAATGACAAGAACTAAGTCTTGAAAATTTTAATACATATATTAGATTTTAAAAATTGAAGTACATAAAATAAACATGATTTAAAGGCACTTGTAAACTATTTAAAATTAAAGTATTAAATATTTTATTAAGTAAGATTTATAATAGATTTAAGGAATTTTTAAGTATTCAGCAGATATTTAAATAAAATTTTGCTGATCAGATTATTTGTGAATACAAAATTATCTTGGCACAAAAAATAGAAATTATACAGTATATATTTTCAAGGAAAAATTCATTCATTGTTTAACTTTCTAATGTTGGAATTTATATTTCTACACAAATAGAGATTTAGTAAAGAGCAGGCTATTATTTCTGATTTATCGCTCATGCATTGCTAAAATATTTAAGTCGAACCTTGACTCAGTTGTCGCAGAATGAAGAACAGAATTTAAATAACGGGAAGTTTTGGACTGCCGTGACTGTAAAATAACAATAAAATTTGAATATTATCCAAACACTTCTAAGATTCCAAGCATCTTTTCACTGCGCTGAAATCTAAGAATTTAGAATGTGAAAAATTTACATTTTTATAAAATATATTTTAAGAAGCATCCAGGAATTTAACCATTTACCTGATATTTTTTAGCACCGAAAAATGATGAGCTTTTTAATTATTTATGAAAATCTCCGTTGGAATTTAAAGTTTTTTTGCTAATTCAAAGAGATTATGTTTCGTGATAAATAAACTGAAATATTAGTTTTCTTTGGCATGTAATTTGAAACAAATTTTTATACGTTTGAAGGTAAGATGTTGTTAGCAACATTATAGTAAATTTAAAAATCCAACAATGAAATTTAATGATTTTTTTTCACAAAATGTTATGTTGTAAGTTATCATAAAATTTCTCCTATTTCTTTCCTTATTTTTGTTTCTTGTTGAAATATTTAGAAATTACAAATACAATTGTTATTCGGTAAAACAAAATTTAAGTTCTAATTTATGTTATTTGCTTACATACTTGCATAAATTAGATACATACTGCCTAATCATAAAGGTTATATAAACACATTTTAAATATTATATATTGTTAATAAAAATCTATTTCAATGGTCAGTTTATAGTACTTAATAATGTACAATATAGACATGTTTACTCACATACAGAACCATAAACAAAATATTTCCATACATAAGCCATTTTTGTTTGATACAAAGTGTTATCTTATTAAACCATTGATACGAGAAAAGATGAAAATTCTGGTTCAGTTTAAATTTATTTAGAAAATTAATACTGTATCATTTTTGTCATTAATACTGATATTTATAAATATATAAATAAAAGTATATATCAGCATTATTTAATTAATACCAAATAATGTTACTAGCTTATGCAATGTAAAATATTTTTATGTTCGTAGTTATGTGTATTTATTGAAATTATTTAAATATTCTATATATATTAATCAGCTTAGCATCAGAGAAAATAAAATTAATTAATAGGTTTTTAGATCTAATTTTAATAACCTTGATATATAAAATGTTATATTTAAAACAATGCCGGCCAAATTTTGCAATATTTCAGATGCTTTATATTTTCAATGATGTAATTGCATATTCCTCCTTTCACATCTTAAGCAAATAAATAGATAAATAAATGAACGCAAGAATGTATGTGTAGGATTTATTTTCAAAATTTATCGTATCAGGTAATGATCTAAAATAAGAATTTGATCTTTATGTTGTATTATATAAAAGTAGAAAAAACTCCTTTTCCCTTTAAAATCAATGTCATATTCAGATTGATGTAATCCTTAAAATTATTTCCATTAAATTGAAATACACTTTTAATTAATTTTTACGAATCTCATTTTACATAAACATTATACGAAAATAATAAATATAGAAAACAAGTTATTGAGAAATAAGAATCAGCTAAAATATATAAAAATATAAGATTTGAAAACTTTCAAAAAGTTAAATTATTATCTCATTAGCCGCTTTTTTTAATTAAACATATTCTGCTTACAAATATGCGCTAAATTTTTTCTAATAATTTCAGGATCAGAGAAAATTTTTCTTCATCTTTCTTAACATTTTGTGACTGAATAGGTCCAGATCTTCAAAATTTCATACCATTTGCTTAAATATTTCCAAATATTTTGTGTAATATTTTTCATATTTTCTTAGTTCCTACATTAACTGCATAACTAAGTCTTTTAAACGTAAAAATAAAATAAGACTACTTGAATTGATTTTATCAAGAATTTTCAACCATTTTTAGTTTGTCTTTTTTCCATTTACTCTAGTTTTTTAACCCCAGTCCTTGAAAATAACAACTGTTATCTTGAAAAGCATTAAGTTTATAATATTGATCTCTGATTTAGGTATCAAACTTATATACTTTAAATCTTCAGCACCAATTATTATATATACATTACTAACATCTTTGCATTATCATGAGGTTTTTATTTTTTCATTAATTTTTTTCTGCTGTTAAAAACCATATACTAAGTTTCAAGCTTTCAATTCTCAATTTTTCTCTTCTTTTAAAAAGAGATATGTATAATCAAATGACTCAAATAGTCCTTGACTTCACGCTTCAAAAAAGGATTCTTGTACTTAATTTCAAGATTCTTTATACCTTTGAAATAGCAAAGTTTTAGCAAATTTTACCAGTTTAAGATATCTGAGAACATTTTATAAGCGTAATTAATATCAATTGATGACAACAAATATTTATTCAAAATTTCTATATGAAAAGGGAAGAAAATTGTAAAATGCGGTCTCTTTTTTTGTTCCTAGAAGGTTATGGATTTCTTCATTAATTTAAGCCTGTTGATTTAGGGACTTCTTTCTTTGAGTTAAAAAACACAGTTGCCGAATTTTGTTTGCATTTGTTAAAAAAATTGGAACTGGTTCTTTTTACTTCAGTTTTACCCCATTCAGGAATCACTTGCAACTTATTTGATGAACATAGTTGATAATTTGAGGTGATATAGAAAGCATGCTACTTAATTTCATATGAAACGTTGCTGCATCTGTTTATTTATAAAGAGTTTCCTATTTTTCTACATTCATTTTCTCTTTTATGAAAGGAGGCTCTTCCACGCATATTACAAATGCTGCCGAATAGCTTCCGAATTCAAACTAGAGGATATATTTGTATGTGCTTCTTTTAATTCTCTTGAATATGTTTTGAAATTTTTTATAATAGTTTATTCCTTTAAAAAAGTTTTTCTTTTTTTTTTGTTTTAAAAAGATGCGGACCATAATGAAATTCATCGAATATTTAGAATTGTATCATATGCCATTTTCCTTCTTATTAGATAATGTAAATAAGCTAACAGATTTTATAAGTGTTCAATATTTTAAAACGATTAGGAAAGTGCATCTCATATTTATTACAAAATTTATCAGTGATGCTTGAATAGGCTATCAAACTCCCTTTAATTTAAACAACCTTAAGGAAAAAGTTATCGACTTCTTAATAAAATAGCTTAATTTTTCAAGACAAGATTTATGGCTTTCGAAATGTTTCATAAGCGAACAGACAGATAGGCTCTCCTGGTATTCTTAAAACAAACTTCTCACATTAGTATAATTCTTCAAATAAAGCAGTCTAGGGGATTTCTATGGCCAATCAATTGGATAACTTTTTCAAAGCAGAAGATCTAAGGTTTGAGTCCAGCCGCTGTTAAGCAGCGGGTGTTATGCATATGCATAGACTTCAGTTGGGATAGATAATATAGGGATCATTATAGATTTTCTCTCTTTTGACCCTTGAATATGCCTCACTATTTATGAAAATATCTTCTGAAAGACAATTTACATGGTGTTTATCAAAGAAATTTTAGGTTTAAATACTGCTTACTAGGTAGTGCAAAGTAAAGTACCCATGACAACGCGAAGGAAGAAATATAATTTTTTAGGTATTTTGCTGCTTTTTAAAAACTGTAAATAATAGCCACAACAGAAAATATTCATAATAGTCACATTTATTACTGCTTTTTCCTTAGTAATTGACAAGCAACAAACGAGTAAGAGTGCAGTATATGTTACGCGGTTTTCTTAAAATTTTATTGAATTTTTCAAATGAGCCAAAGAGGATTTAGTTTCAGTGTTCAACAATAGATAGAATCAACCACAAAACATTCAAGTTTGGGAAACTTTAAACCGACTTCATATTTACATAATGATCCTTTTATTTTACATTATTTTTGTACTTAGTAATCACTTCCATATCATTTCGAAGATTAATTTATAATACTTAAATAACAATCTGTAATGAAATATTTATAAGTTAACTAGTTACTTAAGCAGTTTGACAAATGTAAAAGATATTATTATTCTCAATAATTTATCTCAAGTTACCAGCATGAAAAATATAAGATTAATCAAATAGAGTTTAATCCTTTTATGAAGAACAAAGTCACTTGTTTCTTTCTTCAAAGAGATTAATTTTCCCCATAATAAATCAGAATTTTCTTGCTGAAGTTATTTCTCAGGCCCACAATCAGCCACGCCACACAATTATAAAAGGAAGAATACAACTGGGTGTGACGGAAAGATCTTTCCAATTCTGTTCCAAACAAGGCCAGCCAAAGTTTCTTTCTGTGGCCTACGTTTAAAATAGACATTAATTGATTCGGAATTGAATCACAATTTAAGAAGGTCGAAGTCTTTTCAGACAGACGTCTTTGAGGCATGTTTGTTGTGGATGTCTGAAAGTCACTGTTACGAAGGCTGGTATCTTCCAGTTACTGTTTATTATTGTATAAAATTCATTGCCATGAGTTTTAAGAGAACTCTGCTTTGTTAACCTTTTAACTTATGTTTTTCTAATCTAAACAGA
Source organism: Latrodectus elegans (assembly GCA_030067965.1). Classification (NCBI taxonomy): domain Eukaryota; kingdom Metazoa; phylum Arthropoda; class Arachnida; order Araneae; family Theridiidae; genus Latrodectus; species Latrodectus elegans. Next base: position 79,872,372 of record CM057816.1, on the reverse strand, counting down.
GATAAAGATAAAGCAAATTTAATTATCTGAAAGCTTTTTTCCTCTGCATAGGAACTATATTTGGTTATGAAGCTGTAATCAAAGTTAATTGTATGTATGATAAACTTCAGTGTATAACAGTTACTTGTTGAATTTATTGAAACGTCTTACCAAGTAGATGGCATATAAAATTGGCTATATTTCTTTGCACATTTATTGTTAAGTATAATATGACTATAAAAAATACAATTTTAAATAATAATAGCTAAGAAAATTAGCTAATGTTCTTTTATACGGCTATATCAAAAAACTTTATATACGCATGAAAATATATCAAATTTTAAATGTCATGAAATTAGTATTGAAATTAGTATAGTAAAAAATAATATGCCTAAATTAATTCTTTAGGCATATTATTTTTTAATTTATAAAATAAAACGATATTAATATTTAACTTAAATTTTCTCGTTAAAATTATAAACAAAGACAATAATTTAAAAAATTCATTTCTATATTCTGAGTGAGATTCATTTAGTGTAGTGGATTCATTAATTGGCTAATATAGAATTGTAAGCATTGATTTTAAAAGAAAATTAAAATACATTACAGATATAATCACAAAAAATGCATTTTGTTATGTTATATAAAAAACTTTTATAAAATGTGTGATTATATATATATATATAACTACATTTTTATAGAAATTTAACCAATTTCGCCAATAGTAATCACAAATGTTAACTCAGTTCAAACACAACTTTTACAATTAAATCAAGATATTATTCTTATATATATACATTCATATTACTACAATGTAAAGTAATATATTTTACAGAAAGTTTAAAGAAATCTTGTAATATAATCCTGTATATTTGCATTTAAATTTTAAAAATTAAAATTAGATTTCTGTTCAAAACATATACTAAGCTTTAATGTGCAGATAGATTTTATGTTACCCACTGTTTAAGGCATATTCAGAGTATCCGTTGAAATATTAATTGCATAATATTAGAAATTGCATTTTAATGCAATTTATTGCAAAGCCGTGTTCAGTGCCGATAGGTTAGCGCTGTCCTTTGATTATAGGCTCAAACTCCACCTTGGAATTGGTTGCGATAATAGTTATAATAAAGTTTAAAATAGCAATAATAGTTCCGAATAAAGTTTAAACAGTAGTTCCCAACTTAATAAGCCCTCATATGCAAAATTTGTAGACCGTACAACAAACCAATCAAATTCAGTTTACATCATTTTGAAATTTCCATCGACAAATATTTTCATTCTAGAATGTCAAGACCACCAACTTTTTCAAACCGGCGCTTCTAGTGAAAAGCATAAGCTAAATTTCTGTGGCAAATATTCCATCGGAAAAAATTTATTATTATTTTTATAAATACAATTTATTTCTTTTTAAATTCAAAAAAAGGTTTTGTAACACGATATGCCTCTCGTGTGGATAACAAAAAGCTAATCAAATGAAATTTTAAAAAATTAAAAAATTCTCTTTAGTTACAATATTATTGAATATTAAAATCGTTTTTCCTTTTCTTCACGATCTAATGCATTTCCCATCTGGAATCCACTGAGAAAACCAAAAGATAATTTTCTGCGATGAGTAAAAAAATGTACCTTTTTAAAAATCGGAAAAAAGTTATATTTTTATCGTTATCATTTCAAAAATTTATGATAATATAGAACGATTGAGAAATTTAATGCCTTACATATTTTTCCCACCCTCGTGTGTAAGTCTCAATTTTAAATGGCTGGGAATAAACATATCATACATTCTTAAAGACAGCGGAATTCCAGTACGGTGTACAGTGAAACATCATATTTAAAACCTCAGGACTGCGGTGAATCTTAACAATGATTTTAAATCAACATCAGTTTTGGTTTAAAATAGCTAATAATGAACATTGTTTAATTAAAAATTATTATCTATTAAAATCAAAATTTTGGAACGAAACATAACTCGTGTTTTAAGACATTTATAAAAAAAAAAAAAAAAAAAAACATTGACGCAGTTTGTGAGAGAGAACTAAATTTCAAATATCGTGGAACTGTTCATAAAAAAAGGGAATTTTGAGAATCAGATTCTTTAATTACGAAAAAAATGTAAAATAAAATAACAAATAAATAAATTACATTAAGGAGAAGAAGTTTCTACAATAAAATTTTAAAATTCTCTGAATAGTTAAAAGTATTTTCTGAACTTTGAAATGTGTGAGAGTAAATATACGTATCAAATAATGTAAATAAGTTATTCTTTTGTAATTATATTAGTTTTCAATTAAAATACTTTTTTTTGATCTAGAAACTATTAACATTATATATCAAAATTAAAAATCCTTGATATTACTTTTAATGTTATCAAAAGTTCAAAAACATATTCAGCTAGCTGTTAAGGGTATTCTACACTTTCATAAGTGATTAATTTTGTAATTATTATAAATAAGTTACTCAAAAATTGCAGTCTTGCTTATGAAATAATGTGTCAGATTCACATCGAAAAATTACATTCTAAGCAACTTTGGAATTGATAGGTATGTAAAAAATATTAGGTTGTTCGGAAAGTCATTTCATTTTTCCCACCTGGATCGGCTTTTTTCTAGTAAAAAACCAATCAGTTTATGCGTGTGAAATCGTGCTACTACCAGAAAGATGGTAAAAGCTATTGGACTAGAATGGATAATATGCAATGCAATACGATATTTATTGGCTAAACGTTTTCATTTTCATGAAAAACGAAATTACTTTCCGAACAACCCAATAGATTTAATAGATAACAAATAAAGTTTTTATACAATATTAATATAATTATTTTTCATTTTTAGTCATAGTATATATGTTTACTTTTGAACATTATATAAGAAAGAGAATAAATATTCCAAAAACCCTGTAAAATATAGAATATTTGTTATGAAATTTGTTTGTTTCTATAGACATAAGATTTTTATAATTTTTATTATTGTACTATTAATATTATCATTTAATAATTTAAATGATGCACTATAAATAAAATTATAATAAATTGATGTATACATCAAAGTACTTATTAAAGTTCTTGCGGTTATAACATTCTTGTTCCTTTACTATATTATTATAATGCTTAATTTATAACATAAAAGCATATGAACTATATTATTTTAGATTTTTTCAATTTTTTATTAAATACTTCATTCTTTTCGTCTCAACCGATTCAAACTTATAAACTTAGATATATTTTTACAAATTATATCAAGCATCATTAGTTTACTCAGTAAAGAAACCAAAGCAACTAAATTAACATTTTTCTAGAATGGGAACTTCATTTTTAATTTTATAAATATTGTATATAATTGTTTTATTAATATAATAATTTATCATTTTATAAATAGAGTATGTAAAATTTTTAAAATAAAGTGAAAATAAATGACTTTGTAATTTATCAAATTACGAAGTCATTTATTTATAAGTTACAATTATTCTGAAATATCTTTTCTTTATTTATTGTGGAAAAAAATTAAGCATTTTTATTAATTAATTACTTTACATTTCAACTTAAAGAAATCATAAATTACACAACTGAGTGTAAATGTTAAATATGAAGGCTTTTAAATAATAATTGCAAAACATTTAAACTAAAACAGCGATTTAATTTACCTTTTATTGGGAATTTATTTAATTAATTTTAAATAATATTTTTGTTGAATAGTTTTTAAAGATATTTCATAAATTTGCAAAAATTATTTTCAAATTCATTTCATTAAAATGCAGTTGATTTGAATCCTTAGTGTCAAGAAGAATATGTAAAATAAAAGTTTGATTTCTTATTTACTAAATTTATTTTTTGTTTCAAATTTTATATTCATATTACCACTAAATCTTAGCATAAAGTAAATTCCACTTCTGTAATTAAATATCAACTTTTAGCAAAATTTGTTAGGAGAATTGTAAACTTACAAATGCAAAAAATTAACCTTATATGTAAAAATTAATTGAGTTTATTATTAATTGTATTTTCACATATAGTTTTGAAAATTTAACATACAGAATTTCTATTGATCTATGTTAAAATTTAACATTTTTTTATATACGATAAATTTTTGTGGCTAGACTACTTGAATTGATTCAAAATCTTCCATAATGTAATTAAATATGTGAAAAACTTTTAAAAAGTGTATTGAGTCGTATTTTTTTAATAAAATTTTTGTAGCATTTTATTATACTTTGTTTACTTAAATCAAATATATTTCGCTTAAATTTGACGAGTGTAAATTTCTTTCAAGAAGTTTTTTTCTCATAGAAATGAATATTTTGTGCAAAAAAAATTTTATGTGTGTAAATTAAGACACAAATATATGAATGCAAAATTTATTGGCAAACAGCTGAAATTAAATTAACATAGTTCATTAGACAGACAATGTTCACAGGTGAAAACATAAACCAATATGAGGAACAAAGTCCGTAGGACTCAATGGTTCAGGTTGCACAACGAGATAGTGTGCATTTTACTTCTTCACAACTGGATACCCGTGGTATTCGATGTTGCTAAAGTAAGGAACTGGACCTGCGAAAGTTGCCACGGCTGGGGAGTAGATTGGTCTGTAGAAAGATCCTGAGCTAATGTATGGATTCAAGGCGTATCGTGGGGCATAGGCAACTGATTTTACAGCATATTGAGCTGGGGCATTAATTACTTGTGAAGAATAAGAAAATTTGGAAGTTGGTGCAGCATAAGCTAATGGAGCTGCAGCAACTGGAGCAGCAGCGTAGGTGAGGGAAGTTGATTTAGCAACTGGAACTGCTGCTGGAGCTGGGAAAGCATAAGTTAAGGGAGCTGGTTGAGCAACTGCTACTGGTGCGGCAATAGTCTTAGCAACGGGTACTGCAGCTGGAGCTGGGAAAGCATAAGCTACAGGTTTCGTTTCAGCAGTTGTAATAGTTGTGGAGGACTTTGCTACTGGAACAGCAGCAGGGGCAGGAAAGGCGTAAGAAATTGGTTTGGTTTCAGTAACTGTGGTATGGGTTTTAGCGACTGGGACGGCTGCTGGAGCGGGAAATGCATAAGCTACAGGCTTCGTTTCTGTTACGGTTGTGTGTGTTTTAGCTACTGGAACTGCAGCAGGTGCTGGGAATGCGTATGCGGCTGGTTTGGTCTCGGTTACAGTGGTGTGGGTCTTGGCAACGGGAACAGCAGCAGGTGCGGGGAAAGCGTAAGCTACTGGCTTGGTTTCTGTTACGGTTGTGTGGGTCTTAGCTACAGGAACAGCAGCGGGTGCTGGAAAAGCATAAGCTACTGGCTTGGTCTCAGTTACCGTTGTGTGGGTTTTTGCTACAGGAACTGCAGCAGCTGCAGGGAATGCGTAAGCTACAGGCTTAGCTTCTGCAGTTGTGATGGTTGTAGTGTGGGACTTTGCAATGGGTGCTGGAGCAGGTTCTGGAAAGGCGTAGGCAACAGGTTGAGCAATGGTTTTAGCTACTGGAACAGCTGATACAGGAGGGAAAACCGGAGCAGCAACTTCAACTTGTTCGGTTTTGTAAGCGACTGGCTCTGGAGCAGGAACAGCTACATAAGGAGCAGGAGCGGGAACTGCAACAGCAGACTGGACAACAATAGACTCGGCTTTGTTGAAAGTTGCATCAGCAGTGTCTTTGGGTTCGACTCCTGGTTCATTGGTCTTAATATCTGCCTTAAATCCATCATCATTAGCAACGTAATTAACGATACGAATTCGACCATCAGCATCTCTTAAGCCATAAGAACCAGCTACATTTCCATAAGCATCTCCAGCTTCACGTCTGAAGGTTCCCCCAGATGTGTGATCTTCATTATAACCAAAGTTGTAATTTCCCAAGTTCTGAAACGAGAATAAATATTTTTTATAGGTAAAAGTAAATTGCTGTGAAAAAATTCTATCAATATTTTTAATAAGGTTCACTTATATCTAGTTAAATTATAATTATAAAAAATATTGTGTAAAAATGAAAATTTTTCATTATATATATATATATATATATATATATATATATATATATATATATATATATATATATATATATATATATATATATATATATATATATATATATATATATATATATATATATATATATATATATATACATTTGTTAAGAACTTATACAATTTTTTTTATCTTATCACTTAAATTTCTATTATATTTTAATTTACAAATGAGAAGAATTGAATATAATTGAGTAATTCAGCAGTAACAGAAAATCACACTTCTCAAATGGAGAATAAATTGAGTTTTCTTGACATATAAAGGTCTTCAAAACATTTTAAGCCTTATTTTTAATTCTTTAACATTATATCGATTGTTGTTAAATGGATACAACATAAATGGAATGTTATATCCATTTTAAGTTTATAATGTTATATCCAGTCAGTTTTTCAAGTTATCATAAATTCTTTCAGAAGCAAATCTTAGATTTAATATTAATATATTTTTAGTCTTGAACAGTAAATTAATTAATTTTTTCATTTTTTTTACACTTATTGATTTTCAAGTTACAAGTTTTGAATGCTAATGTGCACTAATCTGATAAATTCTTCCCCATTAATGCAATTTATTACTAAAAAATTTAATTTAAATCAGTTTTTTTATTACCTCAAAATATAAAATTTTATTTAATTAATTACAATCAAAATTAATACTTTTAAAGATTAAGACTGCTGTAATTCAAAGTTTAGTTAGAGTTCATAGCTGATTTTTTTTCAAAATTATTAAAATTTAAATATAATAAAATTTCGCAAAAGTATTGAACATGGGCCTTTTTAAGCATAAATATTTCTTCGTGACATTTCTTAGATTGAAACTTGAATCTAATTATGAAAATAGTTTCTTTGGAATCTTTCCACCATAAATGTAAATACATTATGTTAATTCCTCATATTTGAAAAAAAATTTGAAGACGATACACTGAGTTCTGATATTAAATTTAATGTTTATGGAAATTTATCACAAGAAAGATTATTTATGCAATATTAATAAAAATATAATGTAACGTAATTTCATATGTAAAGCATTCTTATTAAATTAATTAGGATTAATATAAATTTGATATTTGAAAAGTAAAAAAATGATTTTAATACATTTGAATGTGTGGGTAATGTGTGAGTATTTTAAATAATGCAATTTCAATTTACGAAAAAAATTATAGAAATAAGATAAAAGTTAAATTTATTTATTTTACACAATTTTTTATTGTATAAATAAATTATTACTTAGTTTTTTTAAGGTTTATTAGTTTTTGAGAAGACTTTACTAAATTGAAAAATTTAGTAAATCTTCAAACACAAATAAAAATTTGAGATATTTTAAATTAATCTAAGTTAAATTTGAGATGAAATTAAATAGTAGTATATTTTCCTTTATTATATATTAAGTTTCAAAGATTACATTTTTTAAACGCATTTTCCTTTACTATTTATCGCAAAGTAAATGAATCTCATTCGCTTTGTAGTTTATAGAAAAGGTTGTTTTAAAATTCTCTTATGGAAAAATAATATTTCCTAACATTTTAGTAACTTTATGCGATTAAATTATTAAGTTAAATAAAGTAAAATTTAAATATTATGTCAACTAATTAATTTTAAATAAAAGATTGAGATAATTATAGAAATTTAACATCAGATAACTTTGAAAAAATATGAAAAAGAATGTGCTTCACGATAATTTTAGTAAAATAAAATAAAAATTTAAAATTTTATTTTCGTGAAAACGATAAAATATTCTTCTTACATCTTCGCTCCTAAATTGGGCACTAGCTCCAGTTTCTCCAATAGCCACTGGGATTGCTGTTCCTCGAACAACAACTACAACTGCCAGCAAGATGAGGACCTAAAATTGAAGTGATAAAAAAGTTATAAATAAAATTTTTCTCACAAAGAAATGTTTCCTAAAAAATTGCATGAATCTTAAGAATGAGGAATTTTTGACAAGACTATGTTTCACTTATTTTTTTTTTAAATCTGTTGGAATAGTATCTTCTTATAACACAAGATAAGTTATATTTAAACTGATATGTAATATTTTATTTCAAAAATAGAAATTTTAAATTAGAAAAGAGAATTTGAATCAGTAAATTCATAAAAAAAAATTTGATATATGGGTTAACATTTCCCGTTGAATGCTGGTTCTTTTTCGCCAGAAATCATTAGGAGATTTATTAAATTCATTGAATCTTCAGCAGATAAATTCAACTTACCTTCATGATTATTGAGATAATTGTTGAATCAGCAGAGGCTGAGTTGTGAACTGAAATTTTAGCAACTGTCCACGCAATTTATACCCTAACGCGATCACGTTTATTACGTATTACAGGACCATTGGTCAAGAACTAATCACGTGAAACGACTTTTCAATGAACATCTTCTGGCAGCATCTTTCCATCTCTTCCCCCTTGGAGGGTTTTCCGTATGTTTACATTCACACCCTCCCTTGCAACAATGAAAGTCAGTTCCCTTTCAAGAACCTTGATCTAAATTTCTCAGCCTAATCAGCAATCGACCTTGATTCGAAGATGGGAAAGGCCGCTTTTTCGAAAAGGTGTGGGCAGGGTAGGGCAGGGAATAACGCAATAGCCCTGGTGGGTACACATATCCTCCACTTTTTCCCCAAAGGGAAAAACAAAGGGAAAATCTTTGTTAACTAAGCCAATTGCTCCCAGCCTAATTTGACGCAGTTACATAAAAAATACAGAATACTGTGATCTTTATCAAGGAAGTGATTAATTACTCGTAATTAATAAGCCACGAACAATCGTAAGGAATCACTTGCACATAGGTGGAGACAGTTACTAATTTTGTTATAATTGTTATGGGTATTGAGAGCGTGAATGAATGCTTAAAAAATCTTCCAAGAAAAACTTTTAAAAATAGATATGGATAATTTTAAAAATATACGAATCAATAAGTAAACTCAGTCAGAACAACCATGTAAAAAGTATTCAAATTTAAGAAACATTTGAAATTTTTTTGCCATGGTTTTAATTTACGAGAGGAAAATATTTCTTTTTAGAGTATATATATAAATTCTTTGTTGCATTGCGACATTTTATATTTTTTCTCGAAAAATTTCCTTAAAAACACTTTTAAATTTAATAGTTTACCAGTTTTGAGACTTTTAGATCAAACAATTCCTAAGTTATCTTTTTTGTGAAATTATAAAATCTTGAAATTTCAGTCTTGTTTTTAAATAAAGAATTCTCCATTAAATATGCAATATTTTCCTAATTGCATTAGCACCATCAATCTAAATATATAATATAAGATCGTCATTTACATGTGTGTACTTAATACAAAAATTTCTATGAATAGTATTCAATCAGAGATACTAACCATATCAGTAACTAATCAATTAATGTATCATGCATAGTGTTTATTTTGTACCATAAATTAAAGAATCATTTAGCTTTACTGAGATAATACTGATATTTATACTTCTGTATAAAAGGAAAATAACATTGTTATTCTCACTTTAATACAATTAATGATATAGATACAAAACTTTAAAAGATACTTTAACCTTTAGAAGGAAAAATATTTTTTTTATTATAAGCATTTTTTAACCCAATAAAAGTTAAACACACTTAATTTTACCATACAATGTATTGTTTTCCGGCGTCTATAGTACCGCCGCTAAGCAGTTCTCTTCTTCACTATTCAAATATTTTCTTTTTCTCCTTGAAAAATCCCAATGATTACATAAAACAAATCCCAAAACTTAATTATTATCTTGTAAGTAAAGAAAAAATTTTTTAACTATCTAAACATTATAGAAATTGATCTCAGATTTAATAATAATGATAATGAATTCGCTAGAAATCTCAAAATCTCAAAAAGTAACTGTGTAATTTCATTGATTAAAGTAACTGTATATAGAAGACAAATAAAAATGAATTTTGCCATTAAATATGAGAAAGAAAAACAACAACATCACAGAATGGAACTCAGATTTTGTTTCCTCTCCAAATTGTAAGTGGACTAAATTTTCTTCCCTTCTGTTCCTGGCAGAATTAAGAACCACTGGTTCTATACTGATTTTAAATGTACTCAATTTCTCACCGAATTCTCATCTGGAAAATTCCACAGCAACCTACACCATTTCCATATTAAAAACAGTTAACGTGTGCATCTTTAACTCCGGGATTGACAGCCCTTCACACATTCTTCTTGAATGCCCATCTGTTTCACAACAAAGGAACAAGCTTCATAAAGACTTAATAATAGATAGCCACCGATTTTGGCGGACCTATTGAAGAAATAGACTTTTGTATTTTTTAAAACATTTATCCATTCTGTAATCTAACTCTCTTTTTGCTTTTATTTTTCATTTTTATTCTCTCTTCATTATTTTTTTTATTTTATTTTATTCCATCTCATGATTTGTTATGTAGTACATTCGTTGTACCTGTGTGGTATTCCAAGGGAGAAATTTTTGCTCAAAAAAATAAAAAAATTAAAAACAACACTATTATAATCTATTTTATAATAATTACTGTCACAAATTATAAATTCAAGTCGTAAGAAATAATAAAACTATTTGTAAAATCAAAATTTCCTAAAATATATGTTTTAGATTTCAAAGCTATTCTTTTTCACAGTAAAAATATGTTCTCCTTTTATAAATAAAGTTCGATTCGGAAAAAATATGAACTTATAAAAACACGTGTTACGAAAAATATATGCTTCACAAAACAATTATTTTTCATTTTAGTGAGGAAAAATCAGAAAGTAAATTTTTGTTTTTTGGTGTTTCGAAGTTATTTAGAAATAATTTTTTCTGTTTATTGACGCATGAAAGTATTTTATTTTTGTATTCTTTAAAAAGTACCTCAATTATGAGACTTTCAGCAATTTGTTTTTGCCGACGATAGTTACTAAATAAACTCTGTGGCACGACAGCCCATGTGGTTCAGGGCCTACAGCCCCATTTGTTTTCCTGACTGGGGTGTGAACCATATGTCCTGATTAAGTGGTCAGCTAAATGCGAAATACCCCAGTGTTTAGTTTCTAGTCATGCTTGGGATTCAGTTTAAAGACCCACTGAAGAAATGAAAGGCTGAATCGACCTTACCCAGCCCCAGCATCAAACCTCGGACTTGTGCCTTGGGTACGTGAAACGTTACCAGAAAGCCATAATTTCAGTATCTCTTATTCTTGTTGTTAGATGTCTGAAAGTTCTTTTTCATTCTCATTCATTATTTTTTCAATATTTCCATTCTTTTCTGTACAAATTGCATCTGTGAATTCACTTTACAAAAAACTAAAACAAATTTCGTTTCGTTTTGAGGAAAAGATTTTTTTTTAGAATACACGTACGAACTTTTAATCTTCAATCAAGTCAATGGATAAATATTCGATGTTTTTTTTTCAGTTTTTTTTTCAGCATCTTAAATAAAACCAACACGTTGAATTGTTTTAGATATTTTTTTTCTTCAACATCATTCCAATCATAGATGGACAAGTTCATTACAATTAAAATATCAATTTCTTAAGGCAATAATATGCCCATAATCATTCCTTGAAAAAGTACTCTACTTTGTTTGAGCTGAAAGCTGTTGATTATGCTGTGTTCCATAAGTTTTATAATGAAAGTTTAAATTTTCACATGACTTTCCCCAAAACAGATGACTTTTACTAAATTTTTCAGCTTTAAAATGAAGGGAGTTGTTAAGAAAACGCAAACAAAAGAATTATAAAAATGAGTTCACAAATAAAAGACTTTTAAAAAATTTTAGTTCGTAAATGGAATTGTAACTATCATTATGTGTGTGATTATCTTACTTTGTTAGAAACGAGTCTTTAGATCGTAAAATCATAAGTTTTCATTAATTAGGGATTCTTAAAAACTAAAATCTATTATAAAATGCACTTTTTCCACAATGTAGTTACAATTTTTATTTAGTTGTAACTAACAAACTGTAAATGAATTTAAATTAAAAGAAAATGACTTTTTTATTAATGATCATTTTCATATTTTAACTTAAGACAAATGTAATAAAGATTATATAATCAATTTAAAATATATATATATATATCAGAATCGATGATGATTTTTTAAAATATTTATTTTTCAAATGTCAAACATTAGGGCTTAAAACATTAGTTCACGGTCACCTCCAATACTTCTTCATAACGAACACAAACTGAAAAAGTAGACTACAATATTTTAAATGTTCAGCAATCATTAGCTGATTAGAATCACACAAAATACTGTTTGGGGAGGTAGCCTGTTAAAAATTCATGTCCAATTAGTCATCTAAATAGAGCCACCTGAGTCTTTCTTGAAAAACTGGGAATAGTTTTCTCCTCCCCCAAAATCTTCCATCTCTAATTCCTGGAACGTTGAATTAAGTTTGACCCTTGAACCTGTTTATAGTTTTTCTAAGAATTAGGTTTATGAGCAACTTAGTAACGTGAAAAGAAAAAGGATGATTTTCAAATTGATCAATCAAAGTTCCTTTCTTAGCTAGTACATCAGCTTTTTCTTTCAAAATGGAAAAAAATACATTGGAATAAAATTCTGTGTGTGTTTCAAAATATCTGATATTATATATGCTGATATTTAAAATATCATTATTGGAAATAAATTCTAGTACAAATAATTACATTCAGGAAGATGTAGAAATCATGTATTTCGTACAGAATTATATAAGCGAAGTAAAGAAATTGATTGGTAAAAATAATATGAAAAC